>JAYXIM010032442.1:0-125579 GCA_037575425.1 Anastrepha fraterculus
CCTTCTCATTGCATTAACATTCTCTGCTTCAGGTGCGTATTTAAATAAAAAGAATTAAGTTCTAAATTTCCATTTAAAGTAAAAACTCAAGTATTTTAGATTACAAGGTTTGGCCATTCGAAACAAAATTGTGCGAGTAACTTTGGCTGCCCCATCATAGGGATTCGGAAGTAGAATTGTGTTCGTTTATTTCCAACGTATTCTTACATTCGTCCAATCAGAAGTTGTTTAGACGGCAATGAAGTAATTTGAGCGAAGACTGTGCTGACTGTTTCTTATACCATCCACACAAACTCAGTTTTTTCGTACACAAACCGCTGTCATAATCTCAACTGATTCCTTTAAAATCTCTGAAAGCCCATTAACGGTTCAATGTTGGCCACATCTTTCGAAATATTTTCATATTCCAAAGGTGTTGCCTCTCACAAAACGGAGGCGAAATACTCCTCCTCTGTTTTTAAGTTCTTTGCACCAAGCGTTTTTAGACACGTCTTAAGTTACTTTATCATTTACACACTAAAGTATTACTAATGCGTAGAAATTTAACTATTATCTCTTGTTTTGTTAATAATGAAATGCTTTTTCTTTTAAAAATGAAGGTAAATTTAAAACCCATTGTTTATAATTTTATTATTTTTGAGTTAGGTTTTTGGAAAATAACGAATGACTTAATATCGGGATTCCGGAATCGTAAAAATTGAGAAAGTTAACATCTTTATTAGGCATATAAAATTGTATGACTTTGGTTCATATTTATGATGAGCTTGTCATGGCCTAAAGACATATGTGCCTGCATGTTTTTCAGTTGACTCAAAAAGGTGATTCCCAACACTTAGTCATAGTAAATATGCACCAATGATAAAAACTTTATTACCCACAAAAAAAAGAAAAATTATTTCATTTAAAAAATATCAGCTCAAATACAAAATTGGCATAAATGTAAAAAATTGTGTGAAACGAATTGTCAACAACAAATCAACTTTCCCTGCTATGTCTGTCCGCACCAATGACTGATATGATGTCAGTCATCCCCATTCTGGTTTGTCACGCTTTATTATGCCTGACATTTGATACGTAAATTATTAATTGAGATACTCTATCAAATATGTGTATGTACAGCAAAACGAGCTCGCTCTCAAACATGCCAAATACATACACACTCACAAAATGTGTTACCGCATTTATTTACAATTCAGCGTACAGCTGATCAAATAATACCTACAATGATTTGTGCTTACAGAAATTAATTTTCCATATTTGCGCATAAATATTTCAGTGACTTTTATATTCCGGTCACAAAGGACGGTAACACTTTATGTAGAAATTTCGGAAGTTAACATGAATAAAAGATGCACTTAACATATCCTGTGTGTATCACTTTAATGTGTCACCTGGTCATTTGTTGTTGTTTGTTTACAGTCAAATTAATTTAAAATGCGCCTGAGGGTGTAACACGGCGTATGCGTAATGCCATATGAGGGAGATCAAATGCATTTATGGCGAATAATTACACTTAATTTTAAGGTAAATAAATAATCTGCAATAATTCGGCCTAATGAAGAATGATTTAGGGTTATTGAAGCGATTGAAACTTCAAATGTAAGTAAAGTACATATTTTATGCATGAACCAAAATTAGTTTAATTTCCTCGTAATGGCTTAGCAGCACAATTAGTGAGTTTCATGCTAAGTTAATAAAGCCAAGAAACACTAGGCACAAAGTAAATATCAAAAACTAAGGTGCGTGTGCATTGAAATAAATAATTACATTTATCAAATATCGCTCGTTAGTTACACATACAAATGTGTTCAAGAGCAAAAATCTCACAACAACAAAATCTTAATTGCAATGTAATGACTGCGTGTAAACTAAATCCATACATACCTACACACAAAATATATGTTACTGTTAGCTGCTAATGTCTATGAGCAGCTATTAATCAGTATGTGATAAATTACTACATAACATACATATGGACATGCATACAAATATACTAACTCAAATGTAAGCACACACTCGATGGCTATTATTATGCCTGCCTTGATTTTGTCTTTCAAGTATAGCAACTGCCCTGCAGGGAAAATATAAGCTAAATAGTAACAGAAGCTGCTAGTCCAATACTAGTTTCAACAGGCACATAACAATTTAGCACGTACATATAATAGGACACATACCCGCCACCGCGGACCAGTGCGCTTTTACCTAATTACCATTCAGTGAGTCCGGGCTTATTGTGCACATGCAACATAATGTAAACAAATTTCTCCGCCTGTAATGCTAAACCTGTAGTGCATTTCTCTTAAATTTTGTTTTTTTTAACTATCTACTGCTTGAAGTTGGCATAAGTTTGTAGGTCACTCCATTTGGGGAAGAACAGGAAGATCCATATCACAGTTTGAGTAAGGAGCTCAACCATATTCCTAATAAAAAATATACGCGTCAATTATAAAGGGTGGTTAAATTTTAAGGGTCGATGTTAAATGTGAACCACACCTAAGCGTCAAGTTTTTTCTGCATTTCATTTGACATTTTTCTACTTCAGACTAACTCAATTTGAACCATGGAAAGATACACAATCGAGCAACGCGTTTAAGTTATTCAGGCTTATTATGAAAACGAGCGCTCGAATTTCGAAGAAATACTCATGACTTCAGTGTTGAGGCACATTTTCACCTCAGTGGATTGGTCAATAAGCAGAATTGCCGCATTTGGGCGAATGATAATCAAAGAGCGATTGCCGAAAAACCAATGCACTTACAAAGAGTGACTGTTTGGTGCGGTTTATGGGCCGGCGGCATCATTGGGTCGTATTTTTTCCAAAATGAGGCCGGTCAGGCAGGCAGTTACTGTAAATAGTGTTCGCTATCGTGAGATGATAACGAACTTTTTATGGCCCGAATTGGAAGATATGGATGTGGACGATATGTGGTTTCAACAGGACGGTGCCACTTGTCACACAGCTAACGAAACAATGGCTCTTTTGCGCGAAAAATTTGATGAGCGAATAATCTCACGTCGCGGCGATGCCAATTGGCCGCCAAGGATCATGTGATTTGACACTAAGGTTAAACTTCTTTAGTTATTCTTTCTGGAGTTATTTGAAAGAAAAGGTGTGCGTCGATAAGCCAGCAACAATTCAAGAGCTAAGTAATGAGATAATTGGGCACATGAATGGCATAGAACCTCAATTATGCTCAGCGCCATCGGAAATTTTGACCATTGGATGGAGGTGTGCCGCCGAGGCCGCGGCGGCCGTTTGGACGATATTTTGTTCCACACGTAATTGAGCCATACCAGTATTATCATACTAAAGAGAAATGACAATAGTTCCCTAAAACAATTGTATTTTATTCAAAATCAACACCGGCCCCTGAAACTGAACCACCCTTAATAACGTTTGAATAACTTTTTTTATTAAATGAAAAACAAACAACCAAAATCATGATTTTCAGTGATGGAAATCTGTATTTCACCTTCACTCGCTCCATTGCTTGTCTGTTTGTGTATTGAAGCTGTTTAGTTCTCA
Organism: Anastrepha fraterculus; assembly: GCA_037575425.1. Lineage (NCBI taxonomy): Eukaryota > Metazoa > Arthropoda > Insecta > Diptera > Tephritidae > Anastrepha > Anastrepha fraterculus. The sequence continues at coordinate 3,527 of JAYXIM010032442.1, forward strand.
ACTGTCAAATATGGCGAACATTTTAAATCGTCTGATAGGGTGACTAATTTTGCGCCACCTTGATTATTAATTACATTTTTTTCATTGAATTGAACAAGAGTAATTTTCCAAACTAAATTTATGGGCCTTTTAATTGATTACCCTTCGAATGTCGGACCCTGTATATGTGGGTGTGACTATAAAATTAAATAATAAAAAAAAAAAAATTAACAGAATGTATTTAGATTTATTAGATTATTTAATGAACTGAGCATAGTTTCTGGTAAGAACAAGATTTCTGTGTTTTTTCGTTTTCGAAGAATCGAACCTAATGCCTCTGGAATTTTGGGCCCACACTATCGACTCTAGCTACAACGATATAAGTATGAGCAATTTTACACTTTTGTTTCCATTTTTAGTGAAATAGGTATGTATATATACGTAATTTGCAAAGTTTTACGTTTTGGCCTTGCGTACTGGAAAAGGTCACTATATATCGCTTCCTAAATATTGAAAGATGGATGCCCTGGGACGCCGCTGTGCTAAATTCAACAATTACTTAACGGAAAATAGCAGGAACCAAAAGAAGCCATACACTTTAACTCACTGGTTACACAGTTCGATTCTGGTGTTTTTTCCTACAGAGTATCAGTCATAAATAATAATAGGTAAGCCAACAATACTTCTTTATTGGGCGTTCCGGTGTAAAGTCTCATTAGCGTTACATGCCCTATTCGTTGTTGTTGACTTAATTAAGAACCGCTTTTGTCAGGGCAATTACATGGTGACCAATCTTAAAAATGTTGAGGAATTTGATCACTATTCCATTTTCCATCTTTTTATTTTATTTTCGTCTTTAATGCTCATTCAATTCGCTCAATTATGTAAATCAGAAAATTGCTTTAAGTGACTCATGCAATGGTTTATATCCATATATTCACTGTTTGCTTTACGCATCCATTCAATACGCAGCAGCCACGAATGTGCGGTGTCTCATTTGATCCCTGCTTCAATGTAGGGGTCGAAGGCGGCTTTTACGCAAGCTGCTTCTACCCGATATACATTCTAGCCAAATTATTCGAAGAGGTACCCATTTGTAGAGATGAAAAGTTTAATAATAATAACCAACACAACAGTTAATCACCTCCCACCCAATATTTGCAAAGTTCGCACGATTTTTCGGCACCAACAGCGTGTAAGTTTATTAAAAACTTGCCTTGATTTTGACAATGTTTTCTGCTGACGGTGTTGGATGTTTCCTTCCGTTTAAAAAATGTGGAGTTGGCTGCGACCAAAAAAAAAAAGTTTAAATATCAGTGCAATTTTTGATCCACTTGAAATTTACACTTTATTAATGAAATTTTTCCACAAACTCTTGTAAAAAGTTTGAAATCTTGTTGACAATGTTCTCAATTCGCCGAATTTTTACAAATTGTATACAATGTTGAAACTTTGCTTTATATGGTTTCTGTTGTAACATGAACTGTGTTTTTATAAAGGTTAGGTTAGGTATATCAGGTTGACCTGAATAGATCTCACATAGACCACAAGGGTTCGTAGTTTTACCAGTGTGGTTGGAGTTGTATTAAACATGGTTCGTGATACATATTTTGGCGAGTTTTAATAGACATTTTAAACTTTTGTCAGCAATATACTTCAGATCTCAGGCAGTTGTAACGAGCTCTGCTTAGAGCAGAACAGCGGCAAAGGAGATGTTCCAATGAACTCATTCCTTCTTCGCATAAGTTACACGCGTCGTTCCCGATCAATCTCACTTTAGCTGCGTGATTTGGAGTGAGCCAATCTCCCGTCAGTATTCCAACTAATATTTTACATTCCTTCCTTAGAAGTGATAAAATAAAGATGGTTGTTTTCCTATTGCAAGTTCGTAGCATTATTTTGACAATCATGTGGGAGGTTGAGGATTCCCATATAGACTGTGTTTCCGGAGTTAGTTCCTCGTTTAGTTCCGTTGTCAAAACTTAGAGTGAAGGGTATATGTTCAACGTACTCATCCTAGGCAAGTGGGTGCCTGCCTGTTTTAGCAAGCTCGACTACTCCCTAATTTCCCTCTATTCCCTTGTGGTCTGGTACCCAGTAAACCCAGTGTTTTTATAAAAGTATAATTGAAATTAAAAAAGTAAATAGTCACGAGTTGACACTTTCTTTTGGTGTTGACTGTATATATATTGAACTTCGAAATTCGTATTATTGAGAAATTAAGGGAAAACTATCATAGGCTTAGAAATGTTTCAAATCTTCAGTAAAAACCGAATACAGAAATGTTTATTATATTATAAATCTTTCAGTTGAATTTAGGAAATTTTCTTATCGTTCAATAAAGTAAAGCACAACACAAATATTCAAAAACTAAAAAGAAGACAATGAAGGCAATGGTTTCCTCGAAATGAGGTTTAATTGTGTGAATTACAATGATGCTCTAGCAAGAGACATTGGGTCTTGTTAATGAAATGTTAACTACTTTTTACTTTTATTTCTTATTTTTAAAATTTGTTTTAAACATCAATGGATGTTTTATTCATTTCATTCAATGAATTACACAAGAATTCAACAAAATTGTTTACAAAAATTTAAGTAAAAATATATATGACTTGCCTTTCTTCAGTAAAAAAAAAACAATATTGCTTTGCACATAAATAAATATTTTCTCGCCCAGGCGAAAGTTAATAGCAAAATATTATTCAAAAGTTATTTTATTAATATTTATGGCGGATTTAACTTTCCTATTTTTGATTCCCACATAAACAATACAGAGGTTTCACTACAATTCGCTTTGAATTTTTTGTCTATGCACATTCCTATTTCTGGTGGAAATTTCATTTTTGGCGGAATTTCGCTCTATGCCGGATTTTTCATTTTTAATTGGCGGTAATTGAAATAGTTTTTAGCGCAAGCTAAGTGGGAAAATTGGGAAAGAGTGCTTTTAGAGTGAAAAAATTTGAATGCGTTATTAAGTGGTTTGCAGCAGCCAGAAGCATGTGGTAGTGGAGAATGTTTGAGAGTGGTCAAGCGGGGCAATGGAATGAATGAAAGTTAACTATCAGATTAGCCGGCACAAAAATGCTAGAAGGGGTAGTGGGTGTAAAAGTGTATGTAGTTGAGTGCATTTGCAAGCAGTTTATCGGGTATGCGACCAGGCTGCATTGAGTCGCAAGTATTAGTTGTGTTTCCAAGGCGCTTAACACACTTTCTGTGCACAGAGCACGGCGCACAGTGGAGGGATTTCGATTGCCAATGATAAGCAATACAATATTTAAGTAATGGATGGCAGCTTTAGCGAATTTTTGTATTTTGCCTAAGTTAAACAAATTATAGCTGATTATTATCATTATTCAATAGAGATATAAAATATAAATACAAACCAAAAATATTAGCTGTGAGGGCTTACTAATACTTATACCTACTAATACTTTTAGCTTATCTAGTTATATAGTATGCATCTCTATACTTTTTCGATAATTCGCATCGAAAAATTTAGCAGGGAACTTTTGTTCAGTTAGAGGGTTAATTAATGATCTTGGATATTACTTCTTCATTATTACTTTTCTTAAATAGAGTTTGCGGCACATTAAACTCTTAGGGGGCTATATGAGCTTCTTCACCTTGTTGTGCGTCTTGAGTTTATTCTACAATTCCGTCAGATAGAAAACTGTTACTGTATGACGGCTTCTAACGGACATACTTCTGCGGACAATTATGGCATACTTTTTTATAGCATAAACTCGTTTGGATGTTTGTCATTACTTAGTGATGGCAGACAAACACAAAGACAAAGTTATGGAGTCATAAGAGAATTACTTTTGCTTTGTAAATAGAAAATGTAAATAATTACTCTTTTGAAATATATATAATACAGTAGGATACTAGCTCCTTTGCTAGAAATAAACCTTTGTAGCGTAACACAGCGGTATTTTATGAACATCTCCGCAGAAACCAAAGCGAACTCAGTACAAATAGTTTTCTATTGGAGCTTTCCAATTAAAGGATACGGTCTCGAGGTGCATAGGAACTATACATCCCTTGAATGTCTATGCTCGTATATGTATTTTTATTTATTTATTATCATTAGGTACAATAATAAAATTATGGTACTTAATAATTAAGAAGTGCTAGCTCTTGGGCTCCACTAACTCTCCTTACTTCCAAGTTATTGATCTCTAGCCTGCAATTTTACAAAACACTTAAAAACGATTAGCTGTGTGAAAAAGCACTGCAGTTTAAAAGCACAAGGGTTTCACTCTACTTCCTAAACATTTTTATATACTGTATTATGTACTTGTTTGGATGCATTTTCACTACTGTCCAAAAAAGGTATTTCAAAGCGGTAAAACTTCTCTTCAATTTATCAAGAAAGAGGCAACAACTTTTGGAAAAAATTCGCCGAGTGCCGAAAAGCAGATCAAAAAAACCAAATGCCAGAATATAATGTAAGGTTCCCCTAGAGACGATCAAACACGCAGACCGATACATTATGATTTAGGGTGAATTTTCTTGGCATGACATAAGGGGGCCTTCATATGGAAGAGCCACATGCCTTTGACAGCGTGTAAACTAAATGTAAATTTATGATTAAACTACTCAAATCTTATTGAAAACTTATGGAATAAAGTCAAGACTGAAAACACAAAGAAAAATTATACAAATTATCTAATTTTTGGTCTACCGTTCAGGAAGCTTGGAATGCTAGATCCAAAATCAAGTGTTAAAAACTCTGCTGTTATTAAAAACAAAGGACACAGCACAAAATATTAGCCAGCAAAATGTTTTCACAAAAAAAACTCGATTTCCCCTTTTTTTCAGGTTGTGTCATAGAAATGTCCGGCTAATTTGACCACTTTTTAGTTCACATTATCATAAGTTTTGTTGTGGTAATAATGAATTCTAACTTTTTCCATTATTATCGGTTGTGAGGAATAAAATATAATAAAAAAATTTAATATAAAACAATAAAATAAAAAAACCGAGTTCTTTACTTTAAAAATTCTATATGAAACACAAATAAGCAGATCTAAGCAAATGTGCCACTGCCCTTAGCTGTTTTTATTATTCCATAGGTTTCATTCGACTAACTAGTCTCCTTTTATAATTCAAAAAATTGTCTGACAAAACCACTACCTGCTAATATTTCCAGGGGCTTAAGTTTCTAACCTCAATGTATCATGGTTCATATTTTGTGGCGTACACTTCAAAATCAGCCATTGAAAACACAAGGGTCCAATTCTGTGGACTACCCGAAAAAAGTAGTCCAACTTAAGATTGTTTTATTCAAGAAAGTTAATTGGTGATTTTAAAAAGAAAGTATTCTGCCCACCTACGTAATAACGTGAATTTACTGATGCTATTTGAAAGCAAAAGTCTTGGGAAAATATTCGGCGCTATACGATTAGAAGACGGTACATGTCATATACGGAATAACCACGAACTCAGTGTTTTACTTGCGGAGCGAAATGTACGCGGTTTATAAAGTCGCAAAGATTACTTTGGTATGGCTACGTCATAAGTATAAGTAACGAAAGATCCACCAACAAAGTTTTTGAAGAGAAACCAGAAGTGGTGAGAAAGCGAGGCCGATCGCGGCGCAGATGGTTAGAAGACGTAGTAGATGAGAATCCCTTAACATAGAGCGATAGCGGAATGTAGAGATAAATGGCGTCGTATTGTAGAAGCTGCAATGGTCCACCCCGGACTTTAATGCAAATATGATGATGATGATTCTGCCTGTGAGTTACTATAGGAAAATCGGTCACTGTGTTATGAAAAAAAAACTCTAATTAAATTTAATTCAATTTTATTTTTTACCCATAATTTCAGTACACTTTTTATATCTTGAAATTAATTTTTCATTGCCTTCTAAAAATATCTTTCCTCCTGGTCCCGAAAAATGCGCGTTTATTGCTATGGAGAATAGTGTGTATGGTATCAATGGATAGGATAGGTTAGTCCTCTTTCATAATAATTTAACATTTACTCGGGCGCCGTCCAGTACAACCTTCTAAAATTTTTTCACATTCTTATGGCGGTGTCTCATCCACCGACGATTGTCGTCTTCAATACTCTTCTTGCCCCTTTAAAGTTCACTTGATCACTTTTGAAGTGTGGATTAAAGAAGTTGGAAAATGTTGATATTACACCAGTCATTACCGAGGGTTACTAGATAAACAACGACTGTAATAATGAAATTTTGTATTTATACCGTCAAGTAATGTGACATTTATTGCAATAATAAAATACGACACCGAAAAGAACGTTAACCGCCCCTCATATATGTTATATTACCGCTTGATGACATCACTGCCAAATTTGTTTTCCAAATTAATTTTGGGAATGTGTATTAAAAACTTAACCATAATAGGTAAAAATGGCTGCTTTATGAAGCTGGATTTATTATTTACACCGCGTTTTTCCAACTCCACATCATTGAAAAAATTGTTAGAAGCTATTCCGCAAATTATTTTAAAAACCTGTAGGTCTTTTAAGATAAGCAAACATTTCTAATATTCCAATTTGAGAAAGACCAAAATTAGTAAAGTAAACCGACTTCCAGCACACTGTGCGGTAGTGCCGTAAGTTAGACGGTGAGTTGGTGGCACATGGCACAGGTAGAACGGCATTTTATTTTTGTTGTGTGCAAGTGCAGCAAAATACTACCATTTTTCTCCCGTTAATCGCTACCTGCCAGCGCGACAAAAAATAGCTGATGAGCTAAGCCAATTTCTAAATGTTTCTCTGCTTCTGCATAAAAATAGATTTTTCTAAGCGCAAGCATTTAAAGTTGCTGACTAAGTCAATTGATAAGAAGTGAATGGGTTCGGAGAGAAAAAGTGGAACAGCTAATGAAAGACGGGGGGAAAAAATGGATGCACTTATTATTTTTTATTTTGTTTCCAAGTGCCATCAACAAGTTGGCTGCAATGTTCTTCTCATACTATTTTTGGTGCTTGTCTGCAGCGGCGTATGAGTAATACATAGAATTCCTTTCGTTTGAGGAAATGCCAACAGCCAATGCAAGCGGAAGTGAGTAATGAGAAAAAATTTTTATAGACATTTGTTTAGTAAAAAACTGCAGCAATTCGGTTAAAATTTTTGTCAGTTTTCTTTTGAGTTTATTTCAGAACTCGCCTCATCGCTAATGCTGAATAATATATAGTAGATACATGTTTAATTTACTTGCTTCAATGTAGAAACCTTACAATTAATTTGACGAAGGCAACAAATTGTAGTAAGAAGTAAATGCTAACAATAAAACAATTTGCAATAAAACGTGGCGTGTGGTTGTAGATAAAAGCTGCAAATTTACTCAAATGTCTCGTCACACTGCTGACATAATTTTCGTTCATTGTCACTTGTATATGGTTGACGATTATTTATTTTTATACCCAATGCATAAGAATGTACCAAAAAAAAAATACTTGTATTACATAATACTTTTTGTTTGGAAAAATTGGGATATTGGAATAGAGCGAGATCTATTAAAATCATATACAAGGTGAAGTCCAAAATAAACAAGACTGAACTAAAATAGAAACGACAGGAGCTTTGTTCTGATAACTTCGAGTTTACTTATTTAAAATAGTCCCCTCTCGCCTCTATGTACTGTTTTGCGCAATCTAAAAGCTTTTGGAAAGATTTAAAACAAAAAAAAATTGATGTTAGCTCTTTGCCTCTCATTTTTGTCCCGATAATACAAACATATTGACACTTTAGACGCAATAACTTCCCTTCGTCAGGTGCATTGAAATTTTTTCTTCCTCTTGCTCTTTGCTTTTTATTATTATTATTATTTGTTGTGAATATCGGTGATGGAGAAAAAAGGAATTTAAAGCTAAGATTTTCGTTAATTTAATCCTTCCGTTTTCTAACCATAAGAAAAAGTGCCAGCAACTGGCAGCAGACCGGCGAAAGGGCCCTAATCGAAATATGGAGCGAGAAGATAAATGAGTTACGTGGCTGCCAAGAAAATAGCTAAATACTATTCGAAATATGGGCTGCATGAGAAGTATCGATACCGATTGGCATGCCATCATGAATCGTTTAACGTCGGAACTAAGCTTGTATATTGTGGAAATGTACTTAAACAAAAAAAATTTATTCGCGAAGTTCATAGAGCACTGGCGGCATTATCGATCATTATTACTTTCAAAATGAGGAAGGACCTGCCTGCCGCTACGGTGAATGGCGAGCGCTATCAGGTCATGCTGCGTGAATTCTTGTTCTCAATTATTAACCAGCCAAATATCGACGACATTTCAATCCAACGCTTCTTGGCATTCAGTACGCCTAACAATCGATTTATTGTAATATTCAAGCCACCACTGACGCCATCCGGCCAGATTTATTGGAAAAAGTAGTAAAAAATTAGACTGATAGAATGAAACTCGTAGCCGCGGCATATCGTAGTCACAAAATAATTGTCATGAAATTATCTATGAGATTAAAAAAATTCATTCCACCAGTATTTCTGTTTTATATCATAATTCTAAGTTCTCAAGTTTTTAAAGAAACCCCCGATGGTAGAGGACTAAAATGAACTAGTCTCCTCCACAATTATTGAGGTATTCGCAAGGTAATTCAGGCTGAATTACTTACAATTTAGTATGGCGAATTGCGGGATTCGAAGGGTAATTAAGTGAATGGGAAAGTAAATTACGAACGGAAGAGCGAATTAAAGGCCCGTCACAATGTGTTCAACGAGTTTGAGTGATAGCAAAATAGATTATGTGTGTTTGAGCCGAAGGTGCCACATAAGTGCCGCTCGCCATGCCGGAATGCAGAAAAACTGACTACTTTCCTCTTTTACCTTACGGAAAGTGCTCTTTCGACTGCAACCGAATGCTTTGAAGTTAAGCTTACTTGGTTACCGGGTCACAGGGACATTGCAAAAAAAGAAATAACTAGACAGAGAACCTGTGAGATGGTTTCTCTTCGTAATGACAGTGTTACGATTCCCTAGATTATCCTTCGTTTGCTCGCTGGACAAGTAAGCGAGATACTTTAGTCCACGCGTGGATCGGATGCGCTTAAAGCATTTGCTAAGGCTAACTCTGAAATATTGTTGGTGGCCTATTCGGAAATTGTCCGTTAGCCATCCATGCGGTGCCATATAGCGTTTGCTTTTTGAACCACCTATTTTTTTGAGAATGGTAACACAAATGACAAGTTAAATGTGTTCATAATTTACTTAAAGGTTTGACGCTATACGCTTGAATAAAATTGGGAAATATTGAAAACCTATTTCCAAAGTGGTGAGTCTCCTTCTTCTTCCGCGAGCGTTACCGTGACATGCTCAACAAATTTTTGCTTCCAAAAATTGAAGAGGATGACATGGACGACATTTGGTTTCAGCAGGACGGTGCAACTTGTCACACTGCCAAAGTTACACTCGAACTTTTGGCTACCGTTTTTGAAAAACGAATAATCAGCCGAAATTCCGATATCAATTGGCCGCCTCGGAGCTGTGATTTAAGCCCGTTGGACTATTTTTTGTGGGAAGCCGTTAAGGACAAATGCTATGCGAACCATCCAGAGACGATTGATGCTTTAAAACACGAAATCGAAATTGCCATTCATGAAATTGGAGCCCGAACAATCGAAAATGTGCTTAAAAATTGTGTTGATCGAATGGCCTACTGTAGAGCCAGTCGTAGCAGTCATTTGAACGATATTATTTTTCATTCATAAATAACAATGTTCGATCTTCCAAAATAAAAAAAAAGTTTGAAAAAATATTGATTAGTTTTTTTTTATAGCCGATTCAAAAAGCAAATTTATTTGGAGCCCCTTTTGCTGAATCTCATTCGTAGTAGGAAGCAGTTTACATCATAATTATTTTTTCCGGATAGGTTTTGGCAATCGCTTTACGAAGAGCAAGAAATTAATCTCAGAAGGTTTAACCTACTTTTTCGAAATAAAAAATTACTTTCGAAAAGTACTTTTCTTGCATAGTGCATTTACTTTCCGCCACAACTTCTCATCTTGAGAATGGGCTTAACAAATTTTAAAATTTTTTAAATTGGATATTTTTAAAATTAAAATTTAAATTTTTTATCTAACAACTTTTTACCTAACAAAATTTTGTACAGTTTTAAATTTGGAAATTATGTTCGTAATGAACGTTGGGTGTAGAAATTCGGCACTGCTACAAACTAAGGCTACTGCAGTTGTTGTTACTTCTGTGTCGGTATTGTTTATGGCGCACAAATTGAATTTTTCACACATTTTTGTCATTCTGACGTTTGTTTGATGCTTCGCAGTTTTACTCCATTTTTATTTCAATTTTCATTTTATTTATCAAGTTGTTTTCATTTTTTTTGTTTTGTTTCTTTTCTTTGGATTTCCTTTTGTCGCACTTTGTTGACACATTCGCTTGCTGTTGGCAACAAATTGGTTACATGGCGACATGGTTGCCTGTGGTGTGCTGTCACAAGCCTGTTATGTGCCGCGTTAACATTTGCGTGTAAGTGTGTGGTTGTGTTGCAGCAACAACTGTAGTGGCGTAGAGTGGCAACGAATTGCAGCGATACCATTGCGCCGCTGCTGCACTTATGATGCTCGCTTTTTATGCATAGCCAATACATTTTGGTTGTTGGTTTTGTTTTTGTTGACGCCATATGACGTTAGGATGGGTGCGTGCCTACTCACTACCTGTTAGCTGACACCATTTCATTTACATGCAAATTGACTTTTTTCTTTGGCATTCACTACATTTTGATATCGTCTTTTTTGTGTTGATAATGCGTCATTTGTCAAGGTTAAAGTGACAGGAAATTAAGGAAGCCAAGCAGAGCCGCCAATGGGTATAGGTAGGTATGCATGTCTTTTGGCTTTGACTGCAGGAAGTGACGCGCGCAAGCATTGACAGCTAAGAACGCTCCGCCAGGCATCGAATTACCGGCTGTTAAAAAAAAAAACCAAGATATATTAACCCTCTTTTGTGCAAATTTGCAGGAGCGGCACAACGCACACGCTCGATAATGCTAAATGCCAGCAAGCGTAGTTTCATGGAAAACCACTCAAGTCTGATTCTGAAAGCAACTCCAACTAAAAGAAACCAAAAGTGTTGAAGCTGAGATGAGCACCGGCAGGCATGCGTCAAGCTCACAAAAACTTAATAAGCATATTTTTGTGCGTATTACACGTCACTTGCCATACCTTAGGTGGCGCTAAAGTGTCTGAACTTCGCACCTGAACGCACATCAGCGCGCGCGCGTCATACGTCAGCAAATGTTGCATATCGTACACGGTTTAGTTTTGCCAGAAATTTTTTAATGAAAATGCTTCCAATGTGCTCGGTAATGGGCGCTTTGCGCTATCAGCGGGAGAGTGTGCGGGATAAAAGCTGCACAAACGTCGACACTTTTTGCTCTGCCTTGCCATGAGTTTTCGTTGACATGCTGGAAGATTTCGCTAGCGTTCGCCTTGAGATTTTAAATTAACAAGTGACCTACTTTCATCAAATTGTTGCAGCTACACTCTACCCTAAGGATGTACATTTTTTCGAATATTATCATTCCGGGATTTTCGAGGTGCCATTATTAGTTTTGCGGGATCCCGAGATTAGTTCTGGAATTTGGATATTTATTATTTTACCAGCACTTTACTCGAAGTTGTATGTTATTTTATACAATAACGCTAAAGTGGTAAAAAGTATAGTTAAAATATTGTGTTTTTATAACATATAATATTATAAGGCGGCACTTCTTTTAAAAAACTTCAGCCGATATAGCATCCGTCGTGTGCAATGGGGTGGTTTTAAGTACAGAAGTATAGATAGCCTGCCATATTGGGATTTTCTCGTAAAATTGTCCCACTTTTTTGCATGTTACCGACTCATTCATTGCATCAACTTTCTTTTTACGTAGTACTGCGGACGTAATAAACGCAATATACTCGACAGAGTCTCGAAGCAATCGGTCATAAAATATTCGCATTCTTGTTTTTCCAACTTGTATTAGTCTTTAATTTTTTGTTTTGTTTTTTGGATTTTCTGGTTTCCATAACCTTTTAAAATAATCCGTTTTTCACTCTTTGTATTATTAAAGTCAATGCTTCTTGCTTTTTTTCGCCAAATTTCTACAGCGGCATTGTTTTAATTTGTTTCATTGAAGCCAGAAACTTTCCTTTAAGATTCGAATTTCTAGCGTCTTTTTCCACAACTTATCGGCTTCTTCGAGAGCAAACAGGTATCTCCAAACTTGATACTAATATTTTGGCACCTTTTATCCTGAATTTATAACTTTGGCCAGTTGCCTCCGAGAAATTCCTTTTTCAGTGCAGTAGGTATGCATAGCATTACGACGACATAGACATAGCGCAGCGAATAAAGATCCAGTGGCTACGTTGGCTGGGTCATGTCGTCCGAATGGATACTAACGCTCAGGCTCTGAAAGTATTCGATACGGTACCAGCTGGTGGTAGCAGAGGAAGAGAAAGGCCCCTTTGCATTGGAAAGATCAGGCGGAGAAGGACTTGACTTCACTTGGTGTGTCCAATTGGCGCCGGTTAGCACGAGAAAGAAACGACTGGCGCGCTTTGTTGAACTCGGTCAAAATCGCGTATGCGGTTATCACGCCAATTAAGAAGAAGAAGAAGGTTCTGTTAAACAATAATATGAGAAACCACACTGGTAATGAAAAAATAATTATTCATATTTTCAAACGGTATCCCAAAATTGTGATAAAACCACTACTTTGCCAGAAATTTCAATGTGAAAGAGTGCTGTGCCTTTTCGTAGATTCCTTACACCCATATTCACTAAAAAGTTAAAGTCAATTTTCCTCTTTTTGCGGGATTTTTCTGTCTCCGTTTCATATGCTTCGTAAAAGTTACAAAACCCGGGTTTGTAGAAAACAAGTTCAGGATTTTCGGGACTTAAAAAAGACCGCAACCCTGAGATTGACATCTCTACTGTCCTCCGTCGCGTTTGTAGAGCTGCACCGCCTCCGTAAGTTGACTTGTATGGTGTGGAATTTTACCTGGCAAAACAATTTCGTTTGCACTTTTTCGCTTAATGTGCTTTTTTACTTACTATGCAATTGAGCAAGAATCTTTTAACGTGACATTTTATCGGTTAGATACTTCTTAAATTGGCTTTCACAGTTGTGGTGAGAAAACATGAAATGCGCTACAGACTCATTTGAACTATTAATCAAATACCTAATGAAATCAGATTACTCTTGCTAAATGAACTTTGGCAATGCAAATAAGTAGCTATAGTTTAAGAAAGAGCAATATAATGTTGTCTTTTTCAAGGAAAATACATTTTGCACAGAAAGTTTTTACTCGTAATAATAAAGTGCGTGTGAAATAATGCGATCATATAACTGGACAGAGGAAACTACAGCATTAAGTTATTAAAAATCTTTCAATAAACACTTTCTATGCTTATTAAAGGGCGCCATTGAAAGTTTTATGCTGAGAGTAAATTGTCCCTGTCGATGAACTTACAATTCAGATATGCAAACAAACGCCACACATATTCAATAATACCTTTAAAAAAATTTGAAGAGGTACTCAAATTCAATTTAGGGTTTGCCGTTAACCACAATAGACTACATCAGAAGTCGCAGTGCACTTTGGCCAGTAATAACTTCATACATACTTGTAATTTGAAAAACATTCCATGATTAAGTACGTATTTTCAAGACAAATTCAGCGATGTGAACAACTCATTTCGAAAAAAATGCACATACATTAGTCGCGTCTTAGAATACACCCTTTGATGCTCTGAATTCTCTTTCCTTCTTATCTCCCCAACAGGTAACACTGCTGCTCGACTTGCCACAACTAATCAATGGCGTAATTTAGGGGTTGGACGTTCGGCCATAATACTCGGTCTGGGTCCAAATAACCCTATTTACTATTGTTTGCACGAACCATACTTTAACAGGATATTTAGAACTAGAACTCCAGGTAAATGCGATTGGGTTGACAATAAAGTTGGCTGTAAGAAGCCAAAAGTATGCGTTTCGGCTGGGGTTCCTAATCACTGTAGCGTTTTTCAGGTTGAAATTCTAGCGATTAATGAGGTAGCTGCCTGTTTAGGTAAAAATGAGAAATCTATATTTACTCTGATAGTCAAGCGGCGATTAAATCTCTTGTTGGGGTAGTCACTAATTCCATCATTGCTAGCAAATGCGGTTGTCCGTTCAAGACATGGAGATTAACAAATAATACAATATGAGATATTAATATCTCTCTCGCAGGCGTTAGTGGTGCCTCGCTGGGATCAATGCAAAGATTTTTCACGATATTTTGAGTATGCAACGAGCTGACGCGCGGCGTGTGTAGAGATTGGTGAAAGTTTTGCAAAAACAGTATCGAATTGATGTCATTTAATGAATGCTTACTTTGTTCCAAAATTTTATTATAACTGATGGCATCGAAAGAAATCAACATTCATCGGAATGAAGCTTCTCCTACGAGCCAAAACGTAACAAAATTCGAAAGAGTCGATCCACAATCAAAGTTTTGTTAATCGTTTGTTTTTGTTTATTGCCGTAGGTCTAATCGGAATTATTTCCGCCAGACTAGCCTCTGAATAAAGAGTACTATGTGAGCGATGGCCACCATCCCGATTTTCACAAGAAAATTTTGTTCAGCGATGAAGCTCACTTTTGGTTGAATGGGTATGTCAATAAGCAAAATTGTCGCATTTGGAGTGAACATAATCCACAAGCCATTGCTGAGACGCCGTTACATCCTCAAAAAGTCACTGTTTGGTGTGCTCTATGGACAGAGGGAATCATTGGTCCATATTTCTTTAAAAATGAAGCCGGCCATAATGCTACAGTCAATGGAGAGCGCTATAGAGCCATGATTAATGACTTTTTCGTGCCTGAATTGGACGATGTTGATGTGGACGACCTTTGGTTCCAACAAGACGGCGCTACATGCCATACAGCCAACGCAACAATCGATTTATTGAAGGAAACTTTTGGTGAGCGCATTATATCGCGCCGTGGACCTGTGGCGTGGCCTCCAGGATCGTGCGATATAACACCGCTGGACTATTTCTTGTGGGGCTATGTGAAGTCGCTTGTCTACGCAGATAAGCCCGAGACGATTGACGTCTTGGAAGAGAATATTCGGCGCGTTATTGCTGACATACGGCCCCAATTGCTGCAAAAAGTGGTAGAAAATTGGGCCTCTCGGCTGGAATTTATTCGAGCCAGCCGCGGCGACCACTTGCCCGAAATCATTTTTAAAACATAATGGCAAACTCTTATCTTTATAATAAAGCTAAATTCTTGGCCATAACATTAAATTATATACGTTTTATTTCATCTTGAAAACCTAACCTCTAAAAACAACACCCTTGTAGATAATGTTTTGTTTTTAATAATTTTAAGTTCTTTCCCAAAAGCGCTTCCATAACGGTCCCACTCAACGGTTATCATGATTTTACCGAAGTTCATGATGTTATCATAACTTATTGTCAATCCCTCGAACCCAATGGAAGGAAAGGGAACAAAAGAAGTGGGGGACCTGACTCTACAAGAGGGAACTGGTCCTGAGGCTGACAACTTTATAACGGTGTTCATTGTCGCGAATCTACAAGTGAAAGCAATGATCTGCACAAGACTGTATTGCTAATGATGATGCTGAAGCTCACAAGAGTGCGCCTTATCCTTAAGGTCCATATTACTAGAACGGAATTGTGGGAACTAGCTCTCGTGTTGGTGGTGCACTGGATATTGTTGTAGGTCCATAAGCAGCACACATACATATTTTTGGCTGCTTGTTCCGTCTTTCTGCCTTGGTCATGTTGGTACTGATGAATGTCTCGAATTTGCAATACTTTGTTTTTACTTTTATTTTGCAACGCTGTAACACCCAAATTGGCATCACCATACGCGGAACTGCCATATACCTTTTTCTTGAAGTGAAATGTAATCTTTAAATCGCTGTATTGTGAGACGTGATGCAATGTATACATCGTGATTTATGTGTCACTAAGGACACCTTAGGCAGCCGCCGTAGCCGAATGGGTTGGTGTGTGATTACCATTCGGAATTCAAAGAGAGAACGTTGGATCGGATCTCGGTGAAACTAAAATTAATAAAAATATTTTTCTAATAGCGGTCGCCCCTCGGCAGGCAATGGCAAACCTCCGAGTGTATTTCTGCCATGAAAAATCTCCTCATAAAAATATCTGCCGTTCGGAGTCGGCTTGAACCTTTTCCATTTGTGGAACAACATCAAGACGCACACCACAAATAGGAGGAGGAGCTCGGCCAAACACCTAACAGAGTGTACGCGCCAATTATACCTACATATATAAGGACACCTTACGTTCGATTGTTAACGGTTTTTATTTCACCTAATAATAAAAGGCTATCATTGAATCGTGTCGGTTTTACTGCCAAATTCCTGATATTTTTTTAAATATAAATTATTTACCAGCAGTAACTAACAACTAGTCAGTGTAAAGGAGATATTGTAAAGTAAATATTTATTACTATTTAGTTACATTTTATCAAATGTGTAGGCTCATAAATTACAAACAAACTTTGATGAAAATTTACAATTGACTACATACACTTCAACCCGTTATATTTACTAAACCCTAATCCCCCAAAATGTCTATTAATTACCGCAAACCTAAGTATTAATGCTTCATTAATTTAAAACATTTGAAACCACTGAACTTATTGAAATTCACACTACATTGGACATAACTAAATTTGTACATAAATAAATCCACGCTTTCGTTTTTGTTGCATGCGTATGAATGGAAACGGTAATATGAATTTTTTTAGCCAAAGATTATTGCTTTTATGCATAGTCATATTCGTACATGTAGAAAATGCATTTAAAAATACATATGAATCTAAGTATACATACACACATACATTTATTTATAGCCATTTAACCGCATCTATGCGTCTTTGCATGTTTTTATTTAATTAATATTCATTTTCACACGGCAGTAGATGGAAAAAATTCACCTTTCCCCCTACTACAGGATATACACGTAAACCTACATATAGTATGTACGCATAGGCGTAAGAGTATAAAGCACAAACCCTGTGGGAAAATTCACTAGTCTTTTGACTGTATTTCAAACTGCTTTTGATTTAATTTTAATTTCAACTGCTTTTTTCCTGTTTGAATGTGCTTTATACCCGCGCTTTTGTGCCCTAGGGTATTATAATTTGTTCACATAATACAACCATTATGTGACAGCATAAAATAATTGAGATCAATAAAGACATTATTTACAAATATACCAAAAATGCTCAGAATGACAGGACTCGATTTAGTCATATCTGTCCGTTGGTGCGCACAATAAGCCGACCAAAAATTAATGTATTCCAACAAAATTGATACCCGGATGAAGGAGGTTATTGCAACTAATGAAAATTTTATTGAATAATTTTATAAATATAGAATAGGAACGGTTCTGGAAATGGGCAAAATAGTGCAATAAATTTGTGACTAATGAGTCAGAACTGATAGGACAATAGTGTATTTTCAATGTTCCTTTTTGTCGTCGATATTATTTTAAGTGCGTGCTAAGCGAGTCCACAATGTGGTTCTGCGCCACCAATATCTAAATAAACACACTTTGCATCATCGATAAAATTGTTGCATCGAATTTAAAATTCATGGCAATGTTGTAAAGGCTTAGGCACATCTGCACTGCAACTGAGAGGCGGAGATCTGTTCTTTGTATCGCCATTAGTAAATCATTATTGGGTATGGGAATAAGTTTCCGCCCTCGCAAAAATGTCGCTGTTGACAGATCAACCGTCGGTAAACGTTTGCACGCGATGGGAATTGTCCAGAAAGTAGGTAACTGGGTCCCACATCAATTGAAGGAGAGGGATATCGAGAGATGTGTGAGATGCTTCTTGATCGACAGAAAAGAAAAGGTTTTTTGCATCGCATCGTCACTGGCGATGAAAAATGGATCTATTATGATAACCCTAAGCGTTGAAATTATTGGAGCCTTCCAGGTGAACCAGGTCCATCGACAGCGAAAAGAAATATTCATGCTTCAAAGGTTATGTTGTGCATCTGGTGGGATCAGAAGGGTGTCATCTATTATGAACCCCTTAAACTATCTGAAACCATCACTGGCGATCGGTAACGACTGCAGCTAATGCGTTTGAATCGAGTTCTCAAAGAAAAGCGGCCGGAATGGGACGGTAGACATGACAAACTGATTTTGCTGCATGACAACGCCGTGACACACGTTGATATATCGATCCAGAAATATTTAGTGGGGCGCAATTGAGAAATCTTCCCCATCCGCCGGAGTCCTCAGACATTGCATCTTCAGATTACCATCTGTTTCGATCAATGCAGTCAGCCCTTATTGCAGAGCGGTTCACTTCTTACGAGAGCATCGCAAACTGGTTCAATGAACGGATCAAGTCAAAAGAACTCCAATTTTTCGTCAGAGGAATCCGTAAGCTGCCTGAAAGATGGAGTAAAGTTGTAGCTTCACATAATATCATGAATGCTTAAATAATTCGTAACTTTGGCTAAGAAAGGACGGAAACTTAGTCCCATTCCTATTTGTTTATAATATTCGAATTAAAGTTTGAAACTGATAAAAAAAGTCTAATTATTTTTTACCAATAAAAATTAACACGGCACTCGCATATGTGCGTATGAATGCAAATGGTGAGCGGGCTCCTTTATTTCAGTTAACACCCTATGCTGTTTGCATGGTTATTTTAATAATTTATTTTATGCTCGCTAACGCATTTTAAATTTAAAATATATCTGTTAGCGAAGTGCATAGAGCACTGGCGGCATCATCGGTTACGGTGAATGGCGTTCGAGCCTTGCTGACTGAATCTTTGGCTTCCAAAAATTAATCAGCTCAACATCGACGACATTTAGTTGTTGGAAAAAGACGGCGCAACTTGCCATAAGGCGCACTTAACAACCGATTTATTGCAGTATTCAAGCCACCATTGACGCCATACGGCCAGATTTATTGGAAAAAGTAGTCAAAAATTGGACTCATCGAATAGACTATGTCACTCGTAGCCGCGGCGGACATATGCCGCATATTATATTAAAAAAATAAATACCATCATAATAATAAAAAGTCATTGCAAAAATATTCCTGTTGTGTATTATAATTTTAAGTTCTCAAACTCTTAAAAAGACAACACATTATAAATTTTATTTAACGAATCAGACTCTGAATATAATAATTTAAATTAAGATACAATAAAATAATATTCACTTCATTAAAAAGGAAAACAAACTTCTATAGATGGTTGTAAAATTTTGCCGCGAAGGTTATTGTTGTACCAGCATAAACATTCCCCATACATGTTGCATACATGTGCTGCTGGAATGACAGTTCTTGGCCGGATATAAATTTGGGGCTTTCCGGCAACATAGGACTCACTGTCGTGGGAATGTCGCACTGTTCAAAAATTATTAATAAGTGACGGAAGAGGCCGGAATAAATTCCACGGGTTTGTGATGAATATATAACAATATAGTCCGAAAAGTAGAGATAAATCTTAATACAGGTATAACCCAAATTTGCTGCAGAGGCACCAATAAATCACTGTTTACCGCCGTGTGCTGCGAAGAACAAACTTTCATAGTCGAATCGCCTGAAAGAAACGCTTGTTTCTCCAATGAACGAAACTAAGCATTTGGAGCTCGCTCGAACTCATCTAAATAAATAAATAATCTAGCAAGCCTTTGGGATGGTGTTTTATTTACGAATGAAACAAAAATAAATCTGATGGAAGGCAAATTGTTCTTGTTTCATTCATTGTCTTAAAAACCATAAAACAAAGTGGAGGTTGCGTTATGCTGTGTGGATCCGGTAGAGTACATTAAAGATAATATGTATATATTTACATTGGAGCCCCGCAAAATAAAAGCTTACACCCATATTGTGGTTCCAACAACATAATAATCCCAAGCATAATGCGTATGCAGTTCGGGAATGGCTGCTGTCCTTAAACAACTGAAAATTATGGTGGCATTCCGGATATGAATCCAGCAGAGAATCTGTGTGCAGAAAACAAGACAAAATTGCGAAATGTTCAGCCGAGCAGCAAGCCTTGAAACGGGAAATAGGTAAGGCGTGAGAGGAGATTATGCGACTGCTGCAAGCTGTAATAGATGTGGCGTTGGCCCTTACGAACTACTGATTTAAATTTTTTTTTAATTCAATTTTGTGTTACGAATTTCGCTGTGTTTTAATTATTAATAACATTGCACCATAAAGTTTATAAAATCAAGTTTAATATTTTTCTACATATATAATAAGTTTTAAGGTAATAATATTATATAATAACCAAAAAAGAAATATTTTTTTTCT
Organism: Anastrepha fraterculus; assembly: GCA_037575425.1. NCBI lineage: Eukaryota > Metazoa > Arthropoda > Insecta > Diptera > Tephritidae > Anastrepha > Anastrepha fraterculus. The sequence continues at coordinate 23,832 of JAYXIM010032442.1, forward strand.
TTTTTTTTTAGTAGTAGTAATTCTTTATTTATTTATAAATATTTTATCTTACTTAAAATAATTTTTACAATAATTCGTTTAAATATATAAATACATAAAGAAAGAAGTAATAAATTTGTGGCAATAACAATGTTGTCTGTCACAACTCAAAAATTAATCAAAAATTGAACTCTGCAATAAGAAAATTTCTATAGCGTAAAGCTGAGTATGTAAAGCAAGTTAGTCTTTTCCAATTATGGCCATTAAGTATATCTATTACTTGTGCTTCATTTAGCTTCGCTGCGTTTAGGTATTTTATTCTGATCTCCTTCAGTACCGGACATCTTCCTAAGAAGTGCTGCATATTTTCTTCCTCGTTTAAATTGCAGAGGGTGCATATTTTCTGAGCATTTCCATACGTTGCATTTAGCTTCAGTAAACCACATCTTGCTTTGAAAATTGTCGTAATATCAGCTAGCCGCATATCTTCTTTAATATATGATTCCCCTTTTGAGTAGTCTAAATGTTTATAAATTCGCTTCGCGCTTGACTGTGCTTTTTGCCTTGCCATGTTGATATCTTTTATTTTCATTTCGGTAAGAAGTTGCACACAGCGATCTTGCCAGTCTATAGAGGTGATGTTTTCTTCAAACTTCAGACCGAACTCCAATCCCATGTCGTTCAGATGTTTAAGCCAAAACACATTTTTACTTAAGATGCCTTGTGTTAGTTTGTGTGGGAGTCTGTTGCAATTATATTTATAAATAGTTTTCCAGATATACTTCATGTGTAATTTTAAAGAATACATGTGGCTATCTTCTATATTAGTTTCTAATGTTATTGCATAATTTGGAGTGAACTCGGGTAGTTTGAGGATTCTTTTAATAAAGTAACGTTGAAGTTTATTTAACTCATCGAATAAGGCATATCCCCAAACTTGCGCTGCGTAGGTTTGATCGCTCTGCATTCCGCTTGGAACAGCTTCCATTTTGATTTTAATGAAATGAATGGCTTCGCTAAAAAATCGTTCCATGTGCAATTAATACTAGCTTTTGCTGAAGTATTTCTGGCTTCTAAGTGCTTGCCGAATGCCATTTTGGATGTGAGAATGACACCAAGATATTTATATTCGGCCACCAATTTAATTTCTTTACCTTGGTACCACCATTTTTCAGCCTGGGAAAGTCGTCCACCTCTTCTAAAGACCATCATCTCCGATTTATTTGGGTTTACTTCCATATTCCATCCAAAAAAGAAATATTATCGACTCAATACGTGAGTTTGCTATTATCATTTATTTCCAATTAACTTCTAGGTTCTTTTAATTTTCTCCGCAACTGTATTACATGTTATTGAAATAATCTCAATTATAAGCTCTTTATACGCTTTGTTTTATTGCTATTTAGTAATATATTTCATTCGCGTGAAAACGATTGAAAATAAAGCTTTCGTTATGATTTTAAATGTTTGGAAAATGTTGGTAAAAATCTTGGTAGGGAAACATTTTTTCTAGTGGCTGCCCACGCAAAACTTAATCGACTAACCTTCGTATGTTTGTGAGAATTTGTGTGAAACTGTCATACTTAATTTAAGAGGTAACTGTTTTTTTGTGCGTATATTTTTTTTAATGATTTTTTCTTATCAAAGCTTATATTTCATTTATATTCACACATCACTTTACATATGTACAAACAAATATATGTACGCACACAAATTGTTTGTAAAGTGTGCAGTGAACTGATAAATTTGCATGAAATTACACAGGCACACAAAAAAAAAGTGTCATGTCCAAGACATTAGACTAGTGTATTCCGACGTATTTTTTTGCACTGAATCCGAATCCGAAGCCAGAATACTCAAATTGGCTCCCGTTTTTGAGATAATCTCAAAAAACTGTAAAAAAAATTAAAAAACTGAAAAAAGAAATAAAATTTTTTTTCAGATCCTACGATAGTGTATTTCGATGTATTTTTTCGCACTGAATCCGAATCCGAAGCCAGAATACTCAAATTGGCTCCCGTTTTTGAGATAATCTCAAAAAACTGAAAAAAAAAATTAAAAAACTGAAAAAAGAAATAAACATTTTTTTCAGATCCTACGGTAGTGTATTTCGATGTATTTTTTCCCGCTGAGTCCGAACCTGATGCAAAAATTTGCATATTGGCTAAAATTTTTGAGACAATCTCAAAGAACTGCTCAAAAAATCGAAAAAAGAGCAAAACCAAACGTAATAATTTTCTCGAGAAATTATGGTAGTGTTTTTCGACGTACTTTTTCCCGCTGATTACAAAAATGTTGCCAAACATATTTGCAAATGTAAAAAACCAAACGTAATTTTTTGAGACACTATTGTAGTGTAATTCGATGTGTTTTTTCCGCTGATTCTAAAACTAAAGCCAGAATTGGCGTATTGGGTCAAATTTTTGAGATAATTTAAAAAAACCGCTTAAACCTGGCGTATTTGCTCAAATTTTTGATATAGTCTCAAAAAATTGTTAAAAAAGTCAAAGTAATGAAAAAAATTTTTTTTGTAGATTCTACGGTAGCCTGTTTTACGTATTTTTGTACTGGTTCCAAATATGAAACAAAAAAATAGGGTGTTCGTTAATGTTTTTGAGATATTCTCATAAATCTGCGCATAAAATCAAGTTGAAGGCAAAACAAAACAAATATTTTCTCGAGACACTATAGTAGTGTATCTCTATCTGTTTTATACCGCTGATTGCAGAATTATTTGCAATTCGATTTGAAGCCACAATTGTCAGGTTGAATCCATTTTTTGAGATAATCTTAGAATACTACTCAAAAAGGTGAATTTACAGCAAGTAATACCTTTTTAGATACTTATTATTCCATTGTAGAAATATCGACATTACTTTGAGGAGGTTTGATAAGGTGAACAAATTAATCATAAGCCGTTATCTCTAATTAGGGTCACATCGGGCAAAATTAGGCCCTGATTAGAAACGGGAGGTGCCCTGGTTACAGATACAAGTAAAGAGAGTTTTTATCCCAGAGGCACGAACTTGGCGCTTTTGGATACCTCGAGACAGGGTCGAAAGTCATTCATTTGTTCGACCATATGAAAATGGCGTCGTTGTTTTCCCAAGGAATTTGAGCCAATATGCAAATGTTTGCATCAGGTTCGGACTCAGCGGGAAAAAATACATCGAAATACACTACCGTAGGATCTGAAAAAAATGTTTATTTCTTTTTCCAGTTATTTATTTTTTTTCAGTTTTTTGAGATTATCTCAAAAACGGGAGCCAATTTGAGTATTCTGGCTTCGGATTCAGATTCAGCGGGAAAAAATACATCGAAATACACTACCGTAGGATCTGAAAAAAAATTTTATTTCTTTTTTCAGTTTTTTAATTTTTTTTCAGTTTTTTGAGATTATCTCAAAAACGGGAGCCAATTTGAGTATTCTGGCTTCGGATTCGGATTCAGTGCAAAAAAATACGTCGGAATACACTAGTCTAATGTCTTGGACATGACACTGTTTTTTTTTTGTGTGCCTGTGTTATTAAGGAAGAAAATTATTATAAATTCATTAAAAATGCGTTGTGAATTTATGAATAGATTTTCAATAGTCTCTCAAATTTGTATGTACGCAGGGTAGCCCATATGGTATTTGTAATCAAACGTTATTTTGACAGTGACGGCTGATGTCTAAACAGAAAGTGAGTGCCATATTTCCGCGGAAAAAATTGAATCACTTCACGATTTTCTCGAAAAATCAACATCTCTGACGAACCGCATTATCATCTTAATGGTTATGTTGAAAAGCCGCTTATAGGAGGGAGAGGAAAACCCGCACGTGATTGTGAAGAAGGCGGTGGCATTATTGGTCAGTTTTCTCTGCTGCTGGAAATGCTATTGCGGTCAACGGTGAGCACCACAGAGGCACGAAAAATTATTTTTTGTGGTCAGAAATGGCAGACAAGGACTTGGACCATCTGAGGTTTAAGCAGGATGACGTGTACCACGTATACCACACAGTCCATGCCACAATCTATATTTTGCACGCCAAGTTCGGTGATCGTGTTACCAGACGTCTCGGCTATATCAATTGGCCACCTCAAAATCGCGATTCGGCGACGTTAGACTTTTTTGTGGGATGGAGTGAAATACCGAAAAATCCTTTAACGGTTCGGTCTCTTAAAGCGAATATTGAGCAGGTCATTCGTGAGATAGAGGTAGAAACCGTGAAACTGGGTTAAGAGGATGCGCTACTGCGAATCATCAATGAAATCGTGTTCCATAAATAATTGGAATATTTCTGTTTTTGAAAAAATCATAAATGTACCAAAAATATTTGATTTTTTTTTTTTTTTTACTTTTTGAAAAGAAACTACTAGACGGCCACGCTGTTTTTGCTTCAACCAAATACGCTGTACTATTGGATATAACGAAAAATTATGCCGCCATTTTATATTCGGCACATATTTGAATTTTCAAGTTCGTTGACTAGTTATGATGGCACTGATAAACGACAAATTTGAAATATTACTTGCTTTAGCGAGACAACTTGCCATTGCTTTGCTTTTGTTGTTTTTCCCGTATTTATTTTCTGCTTTAGTTTGTCATTTGAGTAAGTGGCAAACGTCTCGACTGCATAAAAGGGAGTTACTACTTTATATTTTAGCAGTGCTCTTGTGTGCGGTGGAACGGAAAAGGTGTGCTACCGCAATTGGAGCGGCAACGACTGTTGTGGCTTTCTATTTTTTTTATTTAGCTTTAGTTGCTCTACCTTTGAATGGTAGTGTTGGCGACACTCCTGCTGTTATTTTTATTGCCCCTACTACCACTGCCATAGTTGGCGGCTAGTCGAGCTCATTATGGTGTTGTGTCTTCATCAAAGCTAGCAGGGGCGATTGTCTCGCGCCACTCCAATCCAATCCACTTCACTCCATGTTCGTGTTTATGCAAGCACGCGCGTCTAATGACGGCGTGTGCATGTGTGCGTGTGTGGATTTTGCAAGCATTGAAAGATTCTAAAAATTTTTTCACGTTCCATGCAAATTATTTCAACTTGAATATCCTTCGTCACAAAAGAGCCACTCTAAATGGGCTCTTTCCTATTTTTATTTTCTTGTTATTCCCTTGCACCTGTGAAGCGCCTCTCTCAATTAATACAGCTAAACAACAAAAACAAAAGTTAAAAAATATAAACAGGCACTCAAGCAGTCACAACTAAAGCAACAGTAACAAGTACTTACAAATAAAAGTGATAATGAAGTGACACAAAATATTCGTTACATATATTTGTATATCTACACCTACAGGCCAGCCGTCAATGAACCACGTCGAACGCTTCAGAGCTCCGCTGTATAAATAGCATACTGAAGTAGCAAACTTACGCCACCAACGGTGCCTTGATGGAAGGGCAGACAAAGGTAATAATTTGCTAACTTTGGCTCTCCCCACCACTGCCAGGCACCACACCACTCCAATTATGATAACAGTGTTGACAAGCATTGCGCGCATACTGATTAGTATAGTCACACACAAACAGACATTTGCTGTTCAAATGAAGCGCTCATCGTTTGCATTCTCGCATTTCTTCTCTCTCTGCCTCGGTTCTCATTTACACATTTTTCCGTACGCCACTACAATAGATTTTGATTGTCTACCGCTACGTTTCACACAGCGCGCCTGTCACTTTACTTTATTTCATTATTATGTAATAATTCCGTAGGGAATATTCTGTGTAGTGTCTTGGCTGCAAGTTGAAAGGAAGAGAGAAAAAACTCTTGCACTGTGAAATAAGTGAGTGAGAGAAGGTGACAATGACATACTAATTAGTTTACGAGGAATATATACTTAATATGGGCGGAGTAAATTTCCGATACCAAATTAAAAGCTGATTAGGTAGAATGAATTGTCTATATGCTGAATCGACCAATTTCAATGATTTCACAAATTATACAATAATCATTATAAAATAATTTAATAATAGGATTATCTATAGAATTTCAGCTCATTAGTATGAAAAGGATAAAAAGCAACCCGTAAGCAATTTATTTGCCAAGTAATCAGTGTAAAAATTCAAAACCATACGTGAAAACGCTTCCTACTAAGTGAAGCAAACACTTCTAAATCTTTTTTGCTAGATGCCTTTAGTTAGCCATATCACACAATGAATAGCTACATTTCATGGAACCTTTCTAGAAAAATTTCTTTAACATTTTTGTTGTTTAGTGAAGCCAGTTGTGACTTATAGCCTTTCAGTTTAAGTAAAAATATGAAAAAAATCGATACATTCTACGACCGAGGTGAATAGTCGAAACAGACGACCTAAAAAATTCGTGCCATTTATGCACCCAAAGTTAATATCGAAAGCAGCGGAAAGATGTTTATTCAAACGTTTCTATTCCGGCATGCGAAAATGTAGAGGTAGTCATGAAAATCGTCGAGTCGGACTTGCATGCGAGCATTTTTTCCATTGCTCAAAATTGATGGTTGATCGGAAAACTGTTTGGAACCAGTGGCACAGGGATAACTATAAATAAAGTCTTATAAATAAAGTCAAAAATAGTTGTAAGCCTTTTACTCAACATACGGTCCGTGACAAGTGATAGCACATCAACATTTAGACCAGTTTTGACTCTTCCGTTTTTTTGATACTTATTATTTTAGTATAAAGCCATAGCTCATTGCCGAACAAAAACCATATAAATTCAAGTTTCAACTCTATACAAAAATTAGGAAAAACCTCACAAACTTTTCGGCATAATTATACGGTTTTTAACCCCAAATTTACAACCTCTATAGATTGTGCTAAAAAGCTCTGTTAAAACAGAAATGTCATTTCTTAGTTTGACAACTCAATTTTCATTTTACTGCGCCATTTTCATGTGGAAGGATGCAAAGATATGATTGGGTGGCTATCATTTTGAAAATGAAATGTTAAGACAGCAAGTTGCCCATATGAGCTTACCGTCGACACAGACATGGTGCAGTGACTAAAGATCCAGTGGCTTCGATGGCTGGGTCATGTCGTCCGAATGGATACTAACGCTCAGGCTGTGAAAATATTCGATGCGGTACCAACTGGTGGTAGCACAGGAAGAGGAAAGCCTCCTCTACATTGGAAAGATCAGATGGAGAAGGACTTAGCTTCACTTCCGACTTAGCTTGAATTCGGTCAAAATCGCGTAAGCGATTGTGGAGGCAAGTCCTTAGTGATGAAGCTCATTTCATACAGGATGGAATTGTCAACAAACAAATTGCCGCATCTGAGGAGAAGAAATTCCTCGAGTATTTTCAGAAAAATCATTGGGTTGGTGGAATAATTGGCCTGTTTTTCTTCGAAGACGAAATGAAATGAATGGCCTGAGCTTGAATGAATTGACATAGACGATCTCTATTTTCAACAGGATAGAGCCACAAGTCACACAACACGAGAAAACATTGCATTGTTGTGATCTAATTTTCTCGGCCGATTAATTTCACGTAATAGCGACGAAAACTGGCCTCATAGATCATGGCCATTTAACTCCACTAGAATATCTTTTGTGGCGTTTTTTTGAAGAGTAAAGTCTATGTGAAGAAACCCGCAATGATTCCAGAGCTCTCGGATCGATATTGCTGAACTCAATGCGGAAATGTGTGCGCGAGTCCCGCGGTGTTATAGCCGAAACAATTTTTGGCCAATATTTACTCAAGATTGAGGATGAAACGCCAAAAGCGATCTCCGGGACTTCTTACAGATTAATGCTATATGTACTTTGGCCAACGACTTTTTTGAATGAGGATATTAAAAATGCAAAGTGTATGTTAATAAACCAGACACTATTAGACAGCTGAAGTGGAATATTCGAGATTACAAGGCCTGCAACCACACCATACCAATATTTGTATTGAGCAAAAGGGTGGACATTTTTCTAATGTGAGGTTTCATACACAGTTCTTTAACACCACTGTAGAAATTTCAAAAAATTGATTTTTTTTTATAAGCTTAAAAAATTCTTTGAACCTTTTAAAATACAGAACAAAAAGTTTTATACGTTACCGAAGTTTATTTCATAAATATTTTAAGCTTTTAACCAAGCGTTAGTGACTGCTACCTAACGATTTCACCAAATTTCCAAACTTTAAACGCGTTTTTCTCAAAACACGTTTTCTGAAATTGGCACGCAGCATAACTCAAACAATTTTAAATATTTTTAATCAGGTGTTTTACTACGTCTGTATAATAACCTTCTTAAGAGAAGAGCGTAGGGGATTTTCGATAGATTAATTTAAACGATTGTTATAATTATTTAAGTGCCGTTTTTTTAGTCCAAAATAGAGTTTTTTCCTTCAAATGCTTGCTAATTCCACAAAAATAAATATTTTTTAAATTCCCTACGTGTTTCTCTAGCTATTCTTATCTAGATTAAAAAAAAAAATGTTTCTTTGTTCCAGATTAAAATTTGCACCCTCTGTGCTGCGTGCCGCGGAGCTCCTTCAAGAGAAACCACATTACAAAAATGTCTCCAATGCCGCCATTTTGTAAAATTTTTCGATCAAACTTTGTAGTTTTGTATTTTAGTATATAAGTAATAACTTCCCAAATCAGAGTGATTGTTTTCCCTTTCCTTCTATACAAAAAAATTCTTTAAAAATCGTGTTTATTTTACGCGTGTACAGTGGTGTTACCCCTTAATTTCCATAAAATGTACATGTATATATATATGTACAATATATGACTAAAAAAATTGATTATTAAACGAGTTATATGCGTAGATTTTATTTGGCTCAACAATCCAGTTACCCAAAATAATTTTAAAACAAAATTTCAAATTTTCTTTTCCAATTCTTGTAGAAGACTTGCAGTGAAAAAATTTACTAGCGAGAATAAGGTAATTTTTTTTATATTTCGTTTGCACGAACGAACTATAATGCCGTCATTGTTATACTATTTGAGCATTTGGCTACTGTTCACTACGCACGATTTTATTTGACTTCATTTGCTTATCGCCTCACAACCTACGCCTAATAAATAGGAAAATGTTACTCAGGCAATCAAGGGTCGTCGTTGCTAATGTGCGCAATCCTTTGGCGTTTGTGTCGCGTGCGCTTCACACGCTTATAATGAATAAACGCTACCATTGTACCCGCTGGCGAATCACAAATTAAATTTGAAATACAATCAAACCATATCATCCGACAACAGCTGGCCGCACCAGCAAGGGCGGCAATAGTATGCAATTCTGAATGGGGGAAAACAAATGAGGGGCAATTCGGCCTACATACAGTGGCGGTCAAAGTAATAGCAGCGTGATATATTTAAAAGTTTTTACTATTTATTTAATTTTTTTTATCTAATAAACAAAATTGAATATGAGAAGATGGTCTAATTCCAAGAATCCCCGAAATGATATGCCATTTGATTTCAAACGCTTGCAGTTCTCCGTTCGTTTCTCAATGACAATAAATAAAGCACAAGAAGATTCTTCTTCTTCCTAATTGGCGCGATAACCGTTCACGCGATTTTGGACGAGTTTAACAAAGCGCGCCAGTCGTTTCTTTCTCGTGCTAACGGGCGCCCGTGGGACATACGAAGTAAAGCTAAGTCTTTCTCCACCTGATTTTTCCAATGTGGACGAGGACATTTTCCTCCATATAAATAAAAAATAGTTTAAAAAACTAAAAAACACGCTTTTATTGCTAATCGAACTAAAAAGTAGAAAATAAATTTTAATGACAAAGAGACCTATAATGAAGTAATAGCAAATCGAACGATCAGTCATAGTCAACTACCTCAGAACAGAATTATAACAAAAATTAAGATACAAATAGAGTAATTCAAATTAGAGTTAAAAGCGTGGGATGCTTGATATAGTAAATATTACAATACAATCATTCTATTGGGAACTACCTATGTACAGAGGGTTATGAAAGTGAAGCAAAATGCATCCCACGCTTTTAACTCTAATTTGAATTACTCTATTTGTATCTTAATTTTTGTTATAATTCTGTTCTGAGGTAGTTGACTATGACTGATCGTTCGATTTGCTATTACTTCATTATAGGTCTCTTTGTCATTAAAATTTATTTTCTACTTTTTAGTTCGATTAGCAATAAAAGCGTGTTTTTTAGTTTTTTAAACTATTTTTTATTTTCTACTTTTTAGTTCGATTAGCAAAAAAGCGTGTTTTTTAGTTTCTTTAAACTATTTTTTGTTTATTATGAATGAAAATTATTGCAATCATTGCAGTCAGTGAATAAATGATTCGATATATTCGTGTTATATTTAATTCCTTTCTTATCGACTGTGAGTCTAAAGCTATGCAGTTATCGGCCGTGATAAAGAAGTAATCGGGATGAAGACCTTATTTCGTGGAGGGAGCCTGAGAAACTGATTTACAAAAATTAAAAAAAAAGATTTTTCATTTTACAACCAAATTCACCTTACTTTTTGCCCACAGGTAAAACAAGAAAATATTAATCCTGGCAATCCTAATAAGGATAATGGAAAACTTTTATCAAATTATTGCATTGTCATCGGTCCTTGATAGGTGTGCAAAATTTCAAGTCGATCAGATGTTTAGAAGCCAGTGAAAATTAAGCTCAAAGATTCCGTTACATGCATACATACATACATACATACATACATACATACATACATACATACAACCCGACCTAATAAAAGTGTGTTAAAAACAAAAAATCTTAGCATACACAGAAAAAGGCATAATTAAAAAAGGGTTGGAAACAAGCGAGTACACTCTGGGTGTGCCTTTTGGACATTGAAAGAACTTTCGACAATGCTACCTTTGATTCTATGTGCTCTTCTATCAGAAGGCATGGAGTAGAAGAAACCATTGTCCGATGGATCCACTCTATACTATCCAAAATACTGTTTATCGCAGAGGAAACGATGAAGGAGTCAAGGCAGCATTGTGGACTGTCTTCTGAATAATCTACAGGAAATTGGACACGCCCAAGCTTATGCTGATGATGCGTGCGTGCTAATATCAGGACGGTCACTAGAAGCTTTATGCAATAAAATGCAGGTAGTCCTAAACAAGATTGATTTCGGTGAATTCTATAAAAAGTATACCAAGGTACTTACTACGCACTAGGAAACGCAATACAAAGACCTCTTACTACCCACTTTGAAAGGAGTAACACTTCAACTGTCTTCTGAGGTGAAATACTTAGGGGTAATCCTAGATTGTAAGATGATCTGGAAGACGCACGTCGAGTAGAAGGTTTCTCGAACACTAAGCCTTCTTGCAACCTCTAGACCTTCAAATCCGTAAGGAAGCGATGAAGGCGGCTCAAGATAAACCGAGTCTGGGGAAACGACCAAAACACTGGCCACTATCAGATATGCCACCACTGTCGGAGTGTTGTACCCTGTTCTCGCTGCCAGCGGACAATCGGGTACCTTTCGTTAGTTTCGGCAGGGAGTATGACGTTTTGATCGCATATAGGGATCAATCGTTAAGTCCAGAGAACCTATTAACGGGATTTCGGCACACTTTCTACGCCGAAGGATCCTAAACTAGTGAATCTGCGAATCTGGATGGTACTTAAACGAAGACACTAAGTACTCCTACGCTACGGGACAGATGGCTACGGTATTCTTAACGGAAGTCTATGACATCTTGAATGTAGCATATTGGCTAATTGAAAAAAGTGGCGGGGTAGCAGTGACAGTCAAGTTGCATTAACACGTTCGCGACGGCGCGTACCACCGGTGGCCCGCACAAGTCTGCTTCATGGGGCGGCGCGTACCACCGGTGGCCCCCACAAGATTGCGTCATCTGGCAGCGCGTACCACCAATGGTACTTTATTAGACGGTACCTATGAGATGAGATGCCATAAACGACTACCCTTACAAAAAAATTTCGTTTTATGACCTGCAATCGCTCCCGATAGAGAGAAAAGATGTAAACATTGCCGACTGTGGGTGAAGACCATGAATAACAGCGCCGGCGTGAACGTGTTAAGCACTTGCTGCTCTTCGAAATTAGTCAGTGAATGTAAGACAAAACTGAGAAGTGTTGCAGAACACATCATGCCTTTTTTGGGTGCCAGGACACTGCGATATTACAAAGAACGAGTTGGCTGTTATACTGGCTAATGAAGGCTCTGCAAGCATACCACTGGGCCCAATGGTCTTCCTGATTGAGTGCTTGGACTTGTCCAACACCCTACACATCTAATCTAATCTAAAAATACTCAGAATTTTGCTAAAAATTTTTAAAGCTAGGGAATATGTCACGCTGCTTTCATTTTGCCCGTCTCTGTATATGTATGTATGAATGGGCATGCGTTAGCAAATGTGAGTGGGAAAATACCTACGCAAATGCATAAGGCTTATCAAAGCGTAAAGTTTGGTGGCCGAACGAACTTATAACTTTGCCTTGATCCTGGCGACTGATAAGGTAATACTACTAATGAGATAAATCATCAGCATTTTATGCATTTAATTACATTATGTCGCAATTAATCGTTAGCGGGATGTTTGTTGTGACAATCGCCATTGTTGTACGTCCGCGTGTGATTGTGTGATAAGCGGTTAAGCGCCTATTTGGAAATTTACTGTTATTGTGCCCCCAGCTAATTGTTAACAAATTCGCCCACGCCTCGGCAATAGCCTCACTATTGACTGTTTGGCCATTGGTTAATGCTTAAATGTATGTGTGCTTTATGTATGTTTACATGGATATGCATATGTCAATTATGCGGCTCATTTGTTGCTTAATCAATAAATGCGCGCTCTCATTGCTGGAGCCCGTATGTGGTTGCACAGTCGATAATACTTAAAATGTGTGGCAAGCACTTTCATTGGCTCAATTTACAGATGTTGATATTATTTTGCGGAAATGAATGCATTAGCACACAATAAGCTTTTAGTAGCGAAATTAATGAATTATGCGCGGTTTTTCATAAAAGGCGATTTTCAAAAATATTGATCTTTTCAAAGCAAATACTGCGTAGAAGAATATTTAAGTTTAGCTTTGGTTTAAAAACTTTAGATTCCAGTACTTTTCGTAGAACTAGTCGCGATAGATATTCTGAATGCTTACATCGATCACTACGAAAGCTTAACTTCGTAAGGCTCCAATCATAGCTAACAACTGACAGATTTGGTACGATCTAGACGTTGTAGTTTAAATATTGTAGGTTAAACTTTTACTTGAATTGACCCAGTCATATACAACTATGTACAGCGAGTCTGAACGAAAAGACGAGAGTCGTCTTATTCAAGTAAGAAAAAAGAGAGCACCCAATTAGTTGGCTGTGTTTGAAATGTTATCCGATAGGAAAATCACCCAAATAGCAAAGTTCGGTGGCTAACAAAAGATGATGTAAAACTTTTATGTCGAATGAAGTCAGACGATTGCTTGTCTACTGATTAGAATTTAGGTTCTCAGTTAATAGAAGGGCGAATCTACTATCTGCTATACCACAATTACATAGTATTAAAGGTTGCTCCATAAGTTTTACGATTCCATAAGAGAGAGCTTTGCTACTAGCCTAAATTTCATATGAACGTATGTGAAATTTCATTTCAATCTGTCAATTTATTTTTTGTTTGCAAGCCATTTAGTATCGAAGTGTCATAGTATTTTCTACAATGGAAAAAATCAAGGTCGTGCAATGGATGAATTTTTATTTTTGGAAGGTTTAAAAGCAAAGGGAATTTATGAACGAATGTTGAAAGTGTATAAGAACAGAAAAAATATAGGATATCGTATTGGAAAATCGTCGAGTGACTGGACGAGATTTAGTAGAAGCAATATTTTGACTGAAGTATTAGGTTTCAGAAAACTGTGTGCAGAACATCGTGATCCTAAATAAAAACAAGAGTAAAAATATTTTTAAAAAAGGATTTTAAGGCTGAAGACTAGTACTTTGCGCTGCCGTTGTGGAAAATTAAAAAAAAAAAACTTTAAAAAAAAAAAAAAAAAAAATGGCCAAAATCTGCATTTTTTGACTATTAAACCTCAAATTGCCAAAAATCCTGACGTGCTGGAGCATTTTCAAGGTCATATTCGTTTTCAGCATAAAAAAACATTCAAGAAACACCCATAGCGGTTGTAGAAACTGTAAAAAAGCGAGATTTCGCAGGCCTGTGTTATTATTGTAACTTGTTAGAACAGCTGAAGAAAAAAAATCGTTAAAAAAGATCCAGTTTGGAAAAGAAAAAAATATTTTTTATCAGGACAATGCACCACGTCCCAAGAGCATTTTGACTATGTCTAAAATCCATGAATTAAAGTTCTAATTTTTGGAGCATCTAACGTATTCGCCACATTTGGCGTCTAGCGACTTCCATCTGTTTCCAGACTTAAAAAAAAAATCCATGCGTGGAAAGCGTTTTTCATCAAATGATGAGGTCATAACAGCCGTGGAAGCATATTTTGCACCACTTCAGGGATGGAATTCATTAATTGGAATCTCGTTGGAACAAATGCTTTGATGTTGAGGGAGACTATACTGAATAATAAAGTGCATTTGAAACCATAAAATTGTGGTTTTCTTATCGAACCGCATAACTTATTGAACAACTTAGTATTTACCATCCACCATTATATATTTCCGATTGATATTTGAGATTGAACTCTTTAATTTACATATCGCTCTTCAAAAGACTGGACATGTGTATGATACAAAATACACCGTCATTTAAACACCTTCAAGGATATATTCGAATAATTTTATAGTGAATCGCCTGTTGGCATTTTGGTTCGTAGCTACAGCTTCTCCGAGATATGTGTATAGAGGATTACCATAGACTAGAGAGTTTAAGACAGGTCCGCCTCTTGCTACACATCTCCATAATGCAAATGTTCTCTAACGGCGATTGAAAAAGGAGCTAGATCACCTTGATGCTGGGACCACTTTTGTTGCCATTGGTACAAAAGGGATGACGACGAAAAAATCAACTCCTGTGATCTACAGAAACTTTAGGTAAGCAGTTTCTATTAATTGGTTAGTCAAAAGAACAAAACCTCGAATAAAAAACGCCTGTCACCGTCTATTACTCTCGATGGCTCCTGAGAATCTCCTAGGGCAAAGTTGACAACGCATAAATTTCTTTGAACTCAACCCAAATAATTACACAAAACATCAGCCAACTATGATAAGAATATTTCATTAGAATAAAACCGACAAAAATAGACAAGTAACAAAGAAGCTGAGGATAACTGTTTATATCCAAAACCGTTAGTTTGGCGATTCATGTTTGCAAAGACTTTCTTGCTTGTTTTGGGCCATACTATTATCCCTAATAACTATTTTACAGTATTTTTTTAACTTAGTATATAAGTAGATAATTAGTCATTGAAATACTTTCTGATCAAACTAAGTAATGTCACGTCAACTATAGTCATGGTTTAATGCGAATGACATCAAATACTTCTGTTTCTTGAATATTTTTTTCATCAATTTAAAAATAAGTTACCTTGATAAGATTATAACCATTTATTTTCCAGTATCATTAAAACACTTACCAAGCAGAATTCTGAAATACAAGAAAAAGATAACATTATATAATATAATATTTGGGGCATAAGAAAAACATTTCAAAATAGTAATTTCACTTTTAAAATTTACCATGTCATTATAGCAATTAGAGAAAATGTGACATTTAAAAAATACACAGATCCCGATATTATAATCCCGCTTTTTTTGGGGTGTAAGCCTAACTCGAAAAAATTGCAAAGTTATTGCTGGAGAAAGTACCCGGTATAATAAATAAATGGGACCCCTAAAGGTCCCGGTGGTCTAGAGCACGAAAATTTAGTGTATTTTCAGGAATTTTTTTTACAACAAAAGTATGAAAACCGATGTTTAAATTTTTTAGGCTTTTTATTTAACTTCTTTTACATACAAAAATAAAGTTTTTGTTTTTAATTTTTATAATTTTAAAATGGCGCTGAAGTCGACCTGGACGGTGTTGTCCATATTGGCTCTTCTGTTTATCTGAAACACAAAAATCAAAAAACTTATTAATAAGTATGACTGTAGCTATGTCCCGCTACTAGATTAACAAAAAAAAATAAATGACAAAATGGCGCGGTTTTGAATTTGACACTCTTCCACATAAAACAATTGGTGACGTTAAGGAAAGAAATTATAAGAAATCAACGGGATTTATTTACAACATAAAACTTGCACTTTACTAAAATTGAATGCGCTACAAAACTGCGTAGCCAATTTGTTTTTTTTTAGTTCTGATTAAAAAAAGATTAACATTTTGATGAAAGTTTTCCTAATTATTTAATTGTTTAATATTGTTCGTATAAAGTAAGAAATTTACTTAGAGTAGAAGCCGATCTCACATACTTAACGTGCAGTCTGTTTGTTTCGCCAACGGCTTATAGGTAAGTTCCCTTATCAGCTAAAATATAAGCCCCGCTATAAGCTATGGAGCGATCATCTGGCCGATTAGTTCACTGCTCCTCTGGAGGTATGAAAAGACACTGATCGCAGGCAAACCATCTATGATTGGTATGTATTGGATAATAAAGCTGGACTACCGCCCGGATGGCCTTCATTCGATTTGGTTGATGTACTCAAAAGTTCAAAATTATTTACAACCATTGCTAATAAAAAAAAAAATATTGTCTATTGCAGCCACTCCTGATGATAGCCTACAAATTTAGCAAAATCTGGCAGTTAAATATTAACAAGCGGCCCAGCAATGGTTTCCCTAATATTTTATGTTGCTTTCCGCAACTGAATAGCATCGCAGTTGGCAGCAAATACTATACATCGTAAATCAATTACTAGGCACAAGAAAGTTAAACATGCGTATATTACAGCGAGCATATTAAATACAGGGTAACCAACCTTCAGACTGGAATTTTCACTATATAATTTTTTAACTTTGACAGATATCAGTCAAAAAATTAGTTTAGGGTTAGTAATTTATAAAATACATCTATTTTCGCTTGGAAAAAGTCAGGAAAGATTAAATGAAGATAGATCAGGAATGAAATGAAAGTGGAATTATCAGCCAAAGCGGCGATGCCAAACAGATTAGTATGTAGAAGAGCTACGATTTGATTCCGCTAGACAACTTTTTGTGAAAAACCATTTTTCAGGAGTTTCCCACGACAGCCATCGCGAGCCGATTCTGTTCATGATATTTATCATAAAACTTTTTAAGTCTTATGCTTCGATCAAAGAAAGGTCGGTCTTCAGTACAAAGATATTTAAATAACTAATATGGTCAGTTGGTGTAACCCAAATGGAGGAAATTAAATCTTTAGAAATGCAAAATTAAGGGCATCTCACGAAGAGGTGTTCAGTTTGCTTCTTGTAAAATACGTGATTACAGTCTGGAAGAAGTATCATATACATATATAACTTTGTTGAATTTGGTGTTAACAGTGGATATCAAACTTAATTTTAATTTTTATTATTACTAGCACCGTTAATAAATCCAAAGTGGCTAAAGCAATAGCCAAAACGAATCAATGATTCATATATTACTAAGGCGGTTTTTACAACCCCAGTAAGAGGGATAGTGGAATATGATTCGATAGTCTGGAACCCGCATATTAAATTGTATATAGACAAGCTAGAATATATGCAAAAGGTTCTTTATGCCTTAACAGATTTTTTTTGGAACACGCTGTCGCATAGAATCTTGCTAGTTTTGGAAAACTGCTGGGAGTAATATTTCCATATAGTCACTCTGCTCAAAACAGGGTCGATTTATAGCCCATTTCTTCTATCAGAAATTATAATAAACCATTTCGATTCTAACTCTATTCCATCACTTTTGATATATCGGACCAGCTCGGACCATGAAGAAAACGATATTATTCTCTCTTAACAAACGATTGACGATGGTATACCTCTAACATTTTGTTCAGCTGATGAGTCTGTTCATAATCTGAATCTGTTCTTAACAAACTCCAGACTTTCTTTGCATAGCGGGGTTGTGTTAATGTAATTAAAAAAGGACAACACCAGGCAGTTTCAACGACCATTATCCAGAAGCTTCGACAGCTAGGATGGGAGATGATATCGCATCCGCTGTATCCTGTATAGTCCAGGCAAGAAACAGGTGTCTATGTAAACAAAGTTTACTTTGTCATTCTAAATGTATAGGTGATAAAACTAACGTGGGCGCCATATACGATTACGCAGAAAATTGTGAAAAAATAACACGATTAAAGGAAGTTAATAAAATTCGTGTTCGATAATACAAAAATGTGTAATAGATATTCCTATTCGTTCATGATGAAAAGAATTCAGAAGATGTGGCCAAACTCAGACCGTTAACCGGCTTTTAGCGAATTTGAAAGAATCAGCTGATTAGCTTTAGATGACGTCACCGGGGTCATGACAGCGGTTTGATTGCGAAAAAACTGAGATTGTGTTGGTGACATATAAAAATAAAAATCAACATTACATCGCTCATGGTGCATTGTTGCCGTCTGAATGATTAGACAAGAGTATGATCTCGGCTGCCGAGTACCCGAAGTTGCTCGCACTATTTTGTTTTCTCCTTTTGGTAAAGAATTTTAATTTACGTTCCTGATCTGGATCGATGGCTAATTTTTTTATCGAACACAAGTAATGTCGACAATATTTTAAAACTTTAGATAAAATAAATCAAATAATGGAGACTTATGGAACTTGTGCGAAACCATTTTTTTTT
Source organism: Anastrepha fraterculus (assembly GCA_037575425.1). NCBI lineage: Eukaryota > Metazoa > Arthropoda > Insecta > Diptera > Tephritidae > Anastrepha > Anastrepha fraterculus. The sequence goes on from JAYXIM010032442.1 coordinate 42,437, forward strand.
TTAAACGGCTCAGACAGATCGTTTCCCATTCTGACTGAGCAGGGACTGCGTCCCTTGCGTCGGCAAGAAGGTAACCGTTGAGTTTATTTCTTATTTTTATACGAGATGAAACATAAAATTGAAGTCACGATTGGTGAGATAAATGAAAATTATTAATTTTGTTTATTTAAATGCGAACGGAATTCCAAAGTCTACATGTACCTTCCGGTATCAGTAAGTACAAGATAGCGCAAAACTAATCACAATATTGGAAGATTCAATCATATTTGACTCTTGTTGGCTAAACAGCTGCGTATACGAGTTCAAACATACAAGCGCGTAAAAGTTAAAATAAAGATTTCCATCACTCAAAACTATAATTTTTTATTTAGTAAAAGTTATTAAAACAATTGGATAATTAATTTTGCGCCACCTTCTATAAATGTATGTATGTGCCTCCCTGTTCACACACGCTACGCTTTAGTAAATTTATATACACAGACACATATACGCACTCAAGCAAACAATGCTTTTAAGTAATCAAATAAAATTTAACTTAGCTTCAATTTCAAAATTCGTAATGTTTATCATGTTTATGGTAAATTGCAGCTGCAACAGCAAACAATAATATTTTCAACTCAAATACAAACATACATAAACTTTTTAGTCTTTTCTGATTTATATTGCCTTTGCGCTTTTGCGGAAAATCAAACCCAAAGCCAAATAATGCGGCGTGCTATAGAATAAGTAAGCAAATTTTCCATTTTACGGCCTAAAGAAATTGTTGTTTAAAATCAACAACAATGGATATTTATCATTGCTGTAGCTGCTTGACGCTGAAGAAATGGGCAAAGTTGTTGCCAAGCAACTTCTTTAGACAAAAGAGCTTGAAAATTTCGTCATATCAGGACAAAGTTTCAAAGAGTTAAGAGAGTGAAAAATGTTGGAAATAAAAGGTCCATAGGAACGCGGTCGAAGGAGACGAGTGTCGTGGAGGTGTGTGCACTTTCGTTCAACTTTGCATGTGAATTGTATGTGTTATTTCCAGCAGTTTTGTAAGCTAATATGGGTGTGTGTTTGTGTAGACAAATTTTGAGTGCACTTTGCTATAAATTACTTGGCTTTTTACTTGGCCACGCTCAATTACTTAGACCATTCAAAGTTTATTCCTTCTTAACGGCAAACGCATTTGTTTTGAAATAAATTAAAATTATAAATATTTTAAGCTACTTATGTGTGTTGTTTCTGCATGCAGATGATATCGACTTTTAATTGCTTTGAGACATTGGAGCTTTTTTCTATTTATAGAAGTCCACCAGTTAGCTTTTGGCGTTTTTCTTGCTTTCCTTTTATTACTGATTACTCTATTTTTTACACTTAAATCTATAATATAAAAATATGTTGGTAAGCGCATAACTCAACAACGCGTGGACCAATTTTAAAAATTCCTTTTTTTAAATGTTCCCCGAAGTCCAAGGATGGTTTTTACGGCGAGAAAATTTCGAATAATTTCTGGGAAAACCCTGAAACAGCCCTTTTCTTTTTCCCATACAAATATTGCGCGTTCGCGTGTGTGCGTGTTCGCGTTGGAGGATCTAATGCGTTCACACAAAAGTGATAATATCGTGAACCCGACCAAAGTCAAAAAATGTAAGAGCTTTAGATTTGATTGGCCTCCCGAGCCGTCACCATTATAGGGCGGTGTGTGAGGGTCAGCAGAGTGAAAACGCCTTAAGGTCGAAATATAAACTGCCACATTCAAAATCTATTTGACAGAACGAAGTCTGTCGGGTCCGCTAGTATTGTAATAATTCAAAAAAAGCACAACAATTTTGAAATCAATAGGCTTTTTTCAAACTTTATAATTTTAATGTTGCAGATAATGAAATTGGAATTATTAGATTGGAATTATCTTTATACTGGAGAAAATAGATTTAATTGTCTCGATACTTTTAAAACGAATGCTTGTGAGATATGTTGCAAGAATGTAAGGAGTGCTTTAAAATTCTCTGGTATACAAAAAATTAAAAAGGTCAAAGAGTTTGAGACATTTTTTTAGCTTAAAGTATACGATGCCCAAATTTACAAAACCCATAGTTGCTTTCGATTCACTAACATTCTAGCGAGTAGTTATGATATGACAGCACTGCACTATTTTCGTTTCGACAAATCGGTATATAATTCCATTACTTTTCAAAGTAACCCGTCTAAAGTACCTATGCAAAATATAATACCTAATAAATATCTCTACTTATACTTGGAAGCACTAGCCTAAGCATGTCGCTTGCGAGCTAAGCAATCAGATGCAAAGGCGCTTGAACATCGTTAAACTGTTGTTGTTTTTACGTAACAAGCGGAGCGGAGTTTTCTAAAAAGCAGCGCAGTCGTGAATCGAAAGCAGCTATATATCCAATATTCTAAAAAGTTTAAGTCATTAACTAACGTTCATCAGCGAGATGTTCGTAAATTCGCGCCTGAAATTAAATCTATCCCAAAGGCATTCAGGCGTTATCTTAAATTGAGAAAGTCCTGCTCTAGAAATCCATGGGAGATATTTTATAATGGTAACTATGGCTTTGGCGGAATTCGGAATTCGGAGTACACAGGTTCGAATCTCCCTCATGAAACACAAAAATCGTGAACAAATTCTCGACATCAAAAGAAAATTTTGTTTGCCATTTTATTTTTATTTATATATTCACTTTTAATAAAACGCCATAGATGAAGTCGTACCACTCCCACCTTAAATGTGTAGTTGTTGCTCCCCATTCTTTTATGACCACCTCCGGTATTCCTCCTGAAAGTATTTTAGTCCCTTTGTTGTTCTTCTTTTTTCTTAATGATGCAACTGAATCTTTTCGCTCTTCTGATTTTTTTTTGTATGCAGACGACTTGAGAATTTATAGCACAGCAATTTTTAGAATTTTTTATTTTTACTTTATTTATTTATTTATTCCAAAAGTTAAAAAAAATTTAGATATCTTAATTCATTCGCTCAAATCTGAAATTCCTGAAAATCTGTAATTTGTACTATGAAGTAATTTAAAAAAACTGTAAGCTTGCTTAAGAAACTGTAGTTTACAGCAAATTGTGAATCTGGCAACAATGGTTGGATAGCTAAGAAGCAAGATAATTCTATCCCAGTACATATTACAACGAAAAACCCATTACAAAATCGCTTGCCTACATTTCAATTGAATAGTTGCGGCAAGTTGGAAGTCGTCTGAGGCGTAACATCTGAGTAGCGTTGCCACTACTAAATATCAATATTACTCCTACTAGTTTTCCCGGCTACTTTCTTAAACTAGGCCTCCCTTCATATACACCTTCTAATAGGTTTTATGCCCATTTTCTGCCATTTCTAATAGCGGTCGCCCCTTTACTGGCAATGGCAAGCCTACGAGTGCCGTTCGGAGGTGGCGTAAAACTGTGGGTCTCTCCATTTGTGGAAAAATATCAATACGCTCCCCACAAGGGAACTTGACGTTCATTTGCCTCCAACCAGAAGCTTTGCTAGAACAAGCTTTTGTCTTACTTATGCCCTATGAGTACCCTATCAGTTCTGAATTCCTCTTTCATTTTCCTCTTTTTGTCATGCACATTTTATATACGCACATATGTTCTGCATACTTGCATTTGTGCCAACTAATAACTAATGAGCCAATTTATTAGGCTTTTCCTTATTTGCTAACAACTTTAGTTGCTGCAAAGGCATCACATCCCAGCCTCTAGAAATTCCCACCAACTACGAGTATTTGCTTATAGCTTCATATGTATGTTTATTTGTCAGTTTGCTAAGGGCGTGTGACAGGATGTGGAATTGTGTTAAAACGTAATAAGTGGAAAATGAACACTTGACAATCGATTTATAATAGTGCATTGATGTAGAAATGTCAGCAACTAAAGGGAATGAGCTCCTTTGCAACAGGGCTTGCGATCAAGCAAAAGGGCAAATGCAATGTACATATAACCTAAGGAGTTGTCCATGGGTGTGTATACATATGTACATATACAACTACATGGAAGGGTAACTTCAGCTTGAGCACTGTAGTATTGGTTGATGTTAAAAATGCTGACTATACTTTTGCTTGTTTGCTTGGCATGCTTGGTTAGGCTATTTGGAAACTCCTGAGTAGTTTGATGCACATACAGTAAATCAAAAAAATTTCGGCATGGCGTGTTTTTATAATATTCGCAATGTTTTCCAAGCCATTTTTTTTTGTTGATCTTGTACTTTTTACAAACTTTTTACAACTTTAAGAAAAAATTGAACTTCTTACTCAGAATTTTTATTTTATTTCCGGTTGCAGTTTGATAGCTTATTTAATTCTAGTGCATCAAAGTGCAAGTTTAAAGTTACTGAAAATTTTCGTTAATTTTTAATACTTTGTTGTTTTTTCTCGCGGTCTTGTACATAATTTTCCGTACAACGATAAACACTTGAAGGGAAATGCAGAGAGGGACGGCAAGCAGACAACAAATAAAAATCAACAGGAACTTTCTGCAATTTTAAACATTCACTTTGTTACACTAGAATTGAATGAGATATCAAACTGACTACTAGAAAAAAAATATAAAATGTTCAGTAAAAAGTAAGGAATTTTGAGGAACATTTACAATATTTCTTTTTTTGAATTTTGAACAAAATTTATTACACTAAAATCTATTCATGAAAAAAATTTGTCACGAAAACCATTGTGAATCTTGTAAAAAATCATTACTGTGGCAAAAATTTTTCGACAGACTGTACATAATTTATAGGACCAATGAAAATTATTTAGTTGGAAACAATTCCCAATTGGAGAAAATTTCCTTGAGCAACATGCGCTGAGCCTAAAAAAGGAACTACAGAGAAGAATTTGCTGGAAATATACTGAGGAACTTGAGGATCTTCATGGTCGTAAATGTGAGAACTAGAAAATATCAACATCATATAAGACTAAAAATGAGGGAGCGTTTCTAAATTTCTTTCAACAAGATGGCGAAACTTGTCCTACAGCGCCGATTTATCGATTTATTACAATTTTCAAGCCACCATGATTTAGATTTTTCTAAACAACTGATTTTGACAGTATTATTTTTGCTGTGAGACCGTCAGTACTATTAAATACTTGTCCTAACGGGAGAAAATAACTTTAAATCAAACTGAAATTATTCTTACTTCTTATATAATTGAAGGCACGACTTTGAAGTTGCAAACTACACGCATACATAATTACGTACATAAAATTCTCAAACACTTTATACTATAAAGTATATTCGATCTTGTCCCTCTCCACTCCTTTTGGTTGATCAAAGTTTTTTTGGTAGAAATATTTTAATATAGCTTTATGCTTATTGAAATTTCTATCGAACGACGACAAAACAAATTTCAGACTGGTTGATGGGTTAGTTTGGTTTTGGCAGCTATTCTGGTAAGACGTGTTTCGTGGTTTTTGCTAAGATGCACGAACGAAAGTTCGCGAAGTAACAGAGGCCATAGGTGCGTCGACCGGAACGGCAATTAATATTTTACATGATAAGTTGGCGATGGGTGCCGCGAGATCCGAAGGAATTTTGGCGTCGAGTTGTCACCATTGATGAGAACTGGATTCATCAATACACACACGAGAAACTAAGCAACAATCTAAACAATGAATTTCTCCCGGTGAATTTGCTTCAAAGAGTGGATGGCGTCATCCTCATGGATTTTTTAGAAGAAGAAAGAACGATTACTGGACAATACTATAGTGGGTTATTGTCCCGCTTTCACAAAAAATTGAAGAATGCACGTGCTGTTTCACCACGATAATGCACCAGGTCATTAATCCGAAGTTGTCGCCGCCAAACTGCATAACTAGCGTTATGAATTGCTGCCGAACCCTCCGTATTCACCCGATCTGGAATAGTCATCGCCGAGACAGAAGCGCATTTTGGAGAGTTCGACAAATCCTATTTTTCGGAGGGGTTAAAAAATAGCCGGAGCGTTGGGAGAAAAACGTAAAAAAAATAGTTTAAGTTTTCTCCCATGAAATAAATAAAGTATACCCACTGACACCTTAATTCTTTTCTTTGCAACTTTGAAGTCCGTTAAAAAACTAAATTGATGCGAAAAAGAAGAACCGAGTCTGCAGCATTACTATATAAACTTATGTATAGTTTCATGTGCATATGCAATTTTTGAGGGCAAAAAATCAAAAAGTGGGTTTTGATAGCACGATACTTTTTCATCACGGCTGCTATAAAGATTATTTAAAGTAATTTTTTGGAAAAAGTAAAATATGGGGAAAAGAGGCATTTGCTAAGACATTCAACATTAAAAGCATTTTTATGAACCTCGCAAACATTTGATAGGATTGTCAGCATAAAGCGACTGACTGCAGACTGAACGCTAATATCTTCACGTAGTTAAAATTCTTTCAACATTTTTCGTTTTGTTTCCATTCAGAAAGACAGTAAAGGGGTCTTATCTGTGGGGTTTGCTGGTACGACATACTTTTTATATAAAGCTTCAACGACTTAATCTTTTGTTTGCGCTAAAGAAGGCCACAAACACGCAAGAAATTATAAGAATCGGTGAAAATTTCAACAAATCGACGAAAGTTGATTGAAAGTTTACAAAATTTTTATTTTTCTTGCAATGGGTTGACGAGTTTTGTAATTTTTTTTTTGAGATTTTGAATATTAAGCAACACATTTGTGTGAGAACTAATAGAATTATTTAAAATCCAGTCATCTTTGTGGAAAATTATGAGTGATGAAAGTAAAGGTAGAAACAAATTTTAATTTCTTTCTTCGTCTTCTTTTTGCGCACAAATAAACACAATAAATTGGCAATTATTATTTTTCCGCGTTCCATGTTTACTTGACGGCGAACAACGTCCATATTGTGTGGCCCGCTTAAGTTTTGGGCAAGGCATTTTGTCAGTTTTTGCTGCCCTTTCAACATTTTGTTCTTCTCTTTTATCAGTTTCGATAGCTCTGCACGGCGCCATCCCCTCTGATGTTTTATTTTTCTATGTACCGTTTAGATACTTATCTTCTAGGCTATCGGCTTTTGTTTTACCCATTTCATATTAAAATAATGAAGAAGAATTTTATAAAAAAGACACACCTATGATAACGGGCGCCAAATTTAGGAAACCAAAATGAATTGTTTCGTAAGCTAATTGCACAAAGTTTTGGTTTTCCAAGTGGAAACCATGAAATTTATTTAAAACACGTGCTTCGAAAGCTCGCGAAGGACTTATCAAGAATTATGATTCCGTGACAAGAACCCGACAATAGAATATCAATGAAAGCAAAAGAAAAAATTACTGTTATTCGCGGGCAGTTTTATGTTTTTAACTTTTTTCTATTCACGTAAGTTTGATGAAAAAAATTTATTATATGGACGCAGCTATAAAATACATGGGTATATGAGTAAAAAGTAAAAAAAAAAAAACAGCAAAGAAAACCAATCTTCAGATTTCAGGCAAACTTTTTAATAATAATACAAATGGTCTTTCAAAAGTGATGTCTAGATAGTGAATAGTTCCTATAGTACCTTTTTTATGTCATCTTTGGCAATTGTCAAGTAGACAGATGTACAAAGGTATTATGAAAATGGACGATCTTCAAAAACAACACATCACAAAATTTGTTATTTTTTGGCGGAAATAATTGTCCGATTGAGTCGATAATTCAAAGGTTAGTGAAATAATTTCAAGAAATTGGTTCTATCGATGATAGAAAAAGAACTGGCAGACCAAAAACTGGACGTTCTGTTGAGAATATTGCTGTTGTAGCGCAAACTGTTGTTGAGCAACTTTCAACATCGACATCTCGATGATCTCTACAAATGAAATTTTTAATGAAATTATGTAATTTTTCATTACATTGTTAAGACCTATGGTAGGTAGGTAGGTGGGGTGGGTGTCGCAATGACACACTCAGACCTTTCGTAGATCCATTGTGATACATCTGGAACTTATCTTTACACTATGCGTTCCTTTTTAAACCATCCGGTAGCTTAATAAAAGAGCAAAGCTCCTTTAGTTTTAGATGCGCTACGACCGCTACATCAGTTAAAAATGCCGTACCAAGCGTGTGGAGCCTCTTTATAGCTAAGCTTTCACATGAAAGGTGTCTGTCTAATTGTTTCCTCATCTTCTGTGTTAATACAGCTTCTACAGAAATCAGTCCTAACCTTCTGTCGTAGTTACCTATTAAACAATGACTAGTTAATACCCCTATCATTTTTCTTAAAGCTTCTCTGTTGAATCTTAACAGGCTTTTTGATCGACAGCTATTCTCCTTACTTTTATTATTTTTCACAATACTGTACATTTCACAGTTGCGAGCTGACTTAAAAATGCCCTATAGCATAATAGAAATCTTTTTCTTCATATTTCTACAATTTCTCATATGTATAAATAAAAGATTTCAGCTCATATATGTATAAAGTGGCATAGAAAAGCTTTTGTTCAAGTGATTGCTTTTCACCGTAAAGCAGCTTAAATATGTGTAAAGTGTAGAAAATTGTGTAGAAAAAAAACTAAAAACAAACTCAACCTTATCCTCAGTATTTCATGGACGCTGAATCTTACAGTATTATGGCTTGAAAATTGTGTATGTGTGTGTGCGCTTCATATAGATATATGTTACATATATAGATTTTTGTCGACATATACTCGTATATAAGTATATAACTGTCGAAGAACTAGGTATGTGTGTATGTATGGTGAAGAACATGGCAAGTACGCGTGTAATGGAGGTCATTGTACGTGTGGAAAATATGAAAGATATACGGTGTATGTGCCCACAAATCCCTCAAAGAGTTTTTTTCGCGATACGTTGTGTCTACATACAAAGCGTGTACGAGTGCGATTCTACTTTAAAAATGCGCTAAATATTAAAAATCTCAGTTTACAGAATATCTTCACTTCGATGGTACCTATGAAACTAAATATAGACTATTTTTAAATATTTGTCTTTCAAACTTGGCAATACTGGTAGCAAGCATTTTGACAGGTGTTATTCGGCTTACGTGCTTGATAGGGCTAACGCTGAAAGTTTTCAAAAAGTCGTCGTAATAAACGGTGACGGCGAAAAGTGTTACTATCCTAGTTTTTCATCCACATATTTCTTCTCCCCACATATATTCCCTCCCCTAAGTACTGTTAGTGTTTTACAGAAAGTAATTAGATTGAGTGCAAAATAAAAGTATTTGCCGTTCGGAGTCGGCTTGAAACTGTAAGTCCCTCCATTTGTGGAACAACATCAAGACGCACACCACAAAAGGAGGAGGAGCTCGGCCACACACAAAAAAAGGGTGTACGCGCCAGTTATATATATATATATATATATATTTAGTATGGATACGTTCGTGATAAGACCCGCCACATTATTTGCAATGACCTAGTCATAGATATCGGCGCTCGTAAAGAGAGAGTTTGACACTCCCAGTCTGAGCTCTAATGACCCTTAGAGGAAGTGTTGAAAAAATACAATTGATAAAACACTCAATCTATACTCTGTACAAAAACTGAGTGGAACAGAATGTAGAAGCAGGAATTATCAAAAGCATCCTCTCCAAAGGACTATCCTCAAAAATGCGCAAATAGCTTCCTGATTTTTAAAAACCGTCTAACGAATTTACCGACATCAACTAGTCTCTACATATATTTTTATATTGGTATGGTAATAGGTCTGAGGCTTTTCGGGCTAGTTTAGCCAGAGAATGAATGTTTCATTAATATTCTCTGGTTTAGCCATCCTTACTAACAGAGCTTAGTTATTGAGTATGTACTACAGTGAAATCTGGATATGACTAAGTTGAACGAAGGCTTCGTTGAATGCAGGGGCTCAAACGTTTAATAGTATATCCTATATCTGCTCTACAGCAGCAATAGCGTCTTCGGTGCGCACTGTACGACGTCTCTGAGGATGCGTATTATCCACTAGAGCAAACGTGGTGCGAAACCGATCCATGGTTAATCGAATTAGTGACTCTGATGGACGATTATGTCGACCGAATATTGGACGCAGCGCGCGATGCGTCGCGCGAACCGAACCATTATTTTCGTAATAAATTTGCACGATTTGCAAACGTTGTTCAGGTGTAAGTCTATTCATTATGAAATGGCAAACCAAACTGAGCATAAATCTAGTGACAGCTGTCAAAAAGACCATCTACGAAAAAAGTAGTGCCAACTTGAAAACCTAACCTCTAAAAAATACACCCTTTATTTGGGCAAATCCAGTATACTCTCGGTAGATGGCTGCAGTAATCGATATCGCGTGAAGTATCGATCGAACAATTTTAAGTTTATTCTCGTTGTCAAGGTGCCATTCTACACTAAATTTCTTCTGCTGTTTTTTGTTTGTTCCATTCAGTTGTGAGTTATAGGGTGTTAAAAATCGAAGTAAACAAAGAGAAGATTTGGTACATTTGACAGTTTTCCTTTCATAAAGCCGAAAATGCAAGCCAGGTCACTGAAATTGTGAATGGTGTTTATGGTGCCGATGCATTAACAGCTAATTACGTGTAAATTTCCGTTCAGAGATTTTTGATGTGAAAGAAAATGTCGATAAAATCACAGAAAAAATCGAAGTTGACCGGCATGTAAATAGTCGTCGCATTGCCCAGGAGCTAAAGATCAGCTATAGAACAGTTGCACAATAATTTTACTCAAAAATAATGGATTATATTCAGAATAATGGATTATATTATAGGTCTATCCATTTGCGGAACAACATCAAGACGCAAGGGTCTACGGGAAATTCATGTGCAAAACTCCCTTATCTGCGTTTAGTGGCTGATTCTTTGGTCTTTATTAATGCATCCAAATCCACAAAGTTATTACATATGTCTGATGAAATTTTGTGCCATTCGGGTTTCAGAACTTCGTTCAGCCGACTTGTGCCCCGAAAGTCTTTGTTTCTTTTAGTTGTCTTTGTTACTTTTCTAGACAATTTCTCCCAAAAAAGCTTTCAATCTCCATATTAAACAACAAAGAAAAACATGCATTGCTTAATTTTTAACACACTTTTATTAGGTCGGGTTGTATGTATGTATGTATGTATGTATGTAACGGAATCTTTGAGCTTAATTTTCACTGGCTTCTAAACATCTGATGGACTTGAAATTTTGCACACCTATCAAGGACCGATGACAATGCAATAATTTGATAAAAGTTTTCCATTATCCTTATTGGGATTGCCAGGATTAATATTTTCTGTTTTTACCTGTGGGCAAAAAGTAAGGTGAATTTGAAACTTTGAATCTTTTTTTAACACACTTTTATTAGGTCGGGTTGTATGTATGTATGTATGTATGTATGTATGTATGTATGGATGTATGCATGTATGTATGTATGTATGTATGTATGTAACGGAATCTTTGAGCTTAATTTTCACTGGCTTCTAAACATCTGATCGATTTGAAATTTTGCACACCTATCAAGGACCGATGACAATGCAATAATTTGATAAAAGTTTTCCATTATCCTTATTAGGATTGCCAGGATTAATAGTTTCTTTTTTTACCTGTGGGCAAAAAGTAAGGTGAATTTGGTTGTAAAATGAAAAATCTTTTTTTATTTTTGTAAATCAGTTTCTCAGGCTCCCTCCACGAAATAAGTTCTTCATCCCGATTACTTCTTTATCACGGTCGATAACTGCATAGCTTTAGACTCACAGTCGATAAGAAAGGAATTAAATATAACACGAATATATCGAATCATTTATTCACTGACTGCAATGATAACAATAATTTTCATTCATAATAAACAAAAAATAGTTTAAAGAAACTAAAAAACACGCTTTTTTGCTAATCGAACTAAAAAGTAGAAAATAAAAAATAGTTTAAAAAACTAAAAAACACGCTTTTATTTCTAATCGAACTAAAAAGTAGAAAATAAATTTTAATGACAAAGAGACCTATAATGAAGTAATAGCAAATCGAACGATCAGTCATAGTCAACTACCTCAGAACAGAATTATAACAAAAATTAAGATACAAATAGAGTAATTCAAATTAGAGTTAAAAGCGTGGGATGCATTTTGCTTCACTTTCATAACCCTCTGTACACAGGTAGTTGCTAATAGAATGATTGTAATATTTACTATATCAAGCATGAAGTCTCGTTATATCGAGGTTTCACTGTTTTATTTTTACATTTATTGTACACTATGAGCTTGCTTAAGTAATTTTAGCTGCCTGCGTGTGGTGCGAGAATTGTTCGCTGTTGTACTTATTGGGCTGGTTGGCAGGCGAAAAGTTTGCGTTGCCGATTTTTGAATACCTTCAGTTTGTACATGAAAGTTGCATACTGTATTTTGGTTTATATGTACGTATGTAGAATACTTTTTATCGAAAAACTCTTACTCTTTCTTTATTTACCTCACTTGAATCCTTCACAACAATTGCTCTCACAACCGTACATTTTCTCTCTCTCGATTGTTCTTTTGAAAATTATTTCTTCATTGTTTACAAAATTATCCACGCGTATGGCCTGGGACGTTCGTGTGTTGTTCATCGAATAAGCAGTGAACAACGAATCGCCATTTGCAGTGTAGCATTCGCGCATGCAAAAGTCATTTATCAATTTATGGCACAACGCCTGACACACTTTACAACGCTTATAAATATATCTAGTGAGCAATTCATATCTCGAATGTGCCAGATCTGTGCGCGAAAGGAGTGAGCTTTAAATCCAATCAACCAACTACTTAAATATACATACATACATATATACCCAGTATATTTACTATGAAAGCATAGAGTAAAAATAAAATATGTATGCATAGGCAATGATTAATTATATTGTTGATGGTTGAGTAATGGGAAGAGCAGCCGATATGGACAAATATGTGATGTAGGGCTTTCCACGCAACGCAAAAGGAGTTTGACAAGATTTTCCTTTCCAATGGAAAACCCAAAATGTAGGTCAGACCAAAAATTACTTGCGTGGGATGGAAAATCGAAATAAATCGATAGGATAGAGTATTTTGAAAAATGTTTATGACTTGCGTTCAAAAATGGAACATCTCTTTTGACGATGAAAAAATAGCGTCACGTTTCAAAAAAAATTTCATATTAAAATACCATATGGCGGACAAGAAATATGCCTATACAAACACATGGACGACAACACAAACACTCACCACTTTGTGCATACTGATCTTATTTACTTTGAAAACTTTTATCTCCCACAACACAAGCAATAAAAACCACCGCACACACGAAATCTTGACCGAATTCAACAGAAGATTTTGGCTTGAGGAGGCTACATACATAACTAATACTAAGGAATACAACACCACAAAGCGGCGCCGCGCAGCAACAGCCACGAAATTACGAAATTTTGTTTACATTTTCGAAGAGCACTTTGGAGACGAGCCATCACGCACAAGTTGGGTAGAGTTGGGTAATGGGAATAAAACGGAGACAAAGAGGAGCGAAAATAAGAAAAACAAAAAAGTTAAATGAGCATAAAAACCTAAAAAAAAATGTGCTTGAGAAAAATTTAAGTTGCGAGCTGGTGAAAGAAAAGTAAGTGCAATCCAGCAGCAATTGGATAGAGCTGTAGACAATTAAATACAAATACACCTATACTTGTTGTTATACCCAACACATCAATCCATAAGGAATGCTTAATGTCATGCCCGTGTTACAATGTTTGCAAAATCAAACAGTTACATGCAGTTGCGTGCATAAGACTAAGGACGAGTAGTAAGTTTTTAGTTAAAGGGATTTAGGGTTTATCAGGTATTAAACTCAAAAGGTTAGGTGTAAGTATAAATAGCAAATACCCAGCTTGGGCTACTCTGCCGATAATGCGAAGTAAGAACATATATATGTAAGTATGTATGAAAGAGTAGTAAACAGGGCAACCCAAAATATGTACTTTGTAAAAAATGAATATTTCGTCAAGATTCGAACTAATAATACAAATTTCTATAATGACAAAAGTTTGGTAATACTGTGTCAAATATCAAACGGCACATTCGAAAATGGATAGAGCTCAAAACGAAATTGAATTTACTCAAGGTTAGAAGGCGAATATTAAGCGAATATGTTGAAGTTAATTTTCCCCAAAATTTTTTTAAATTTTTTTTCATAATTTTTTCATTTTCTACATTAATAATCAATGCCTTTAGTTTCTGAGAACTTGATTAATCATTTCAGATTTCTTTTTGTTTTATGAAAAAAATAAAATGCAACAAAAAAATTTTAATTTCAACAAGGGAAAAAATTTACCAGATTTTGGGAATCAGCGAGCGAGTCTACATATGAATTGGTGAGAGGGATGCGAAGCGAAAAAAAAGATCCTGAACCAGTGTGATTACTGTGTAAAATTTGTTTATGTAAGTCTGCAATATTTTTTATTAAAAATGTTTGTTATTTTTATTCTTTTCTGGACTACATAGATTAAAAAATCCTAAAAATTTTAATATGGAAATAAAAAATAGTTTAAAAAAACTGAAAAACACGCTTTTATTGCCAATCGAACTAAAAAGTAGAAAATAAATTTTAATGACAAAGAGACCTATAATGAAGTAATAGCAAATCGAACGATCAGTCATAGTCAACTACCTCAGAACAGAATTATAACAAAAATTAAGATACAAATAGAATAATTCAAATTAGAGTTAAAAGCGTGGGATGCTTGATATAGTAAATATTACAATCATTCTATTGGCAACTACGTATGTACAGAAGGTTATGAAAGTGAAGCAAAATGCATCCCACGCTGATTCGATATATTCGTGTTATATTTAATTCCTTTCTTATCGACTGTGAGTCTAAAGCTATGCAGTTATCGGCCGTGATAAAGAAGTAGTCGGGATGAAGAACTTATTTCGTGGAGAGAGACTGAGAAACGGCTACCCCACTCCATTGGCCAGTTTTTTTCCGATTTTCGTGGTGTAGTGCACTATGAATTCCTTCCACTTGGCCAAACTGTTAATAAGGAATTATTTGAGCGTTATGCGTCGTTTACGTGAAGCAATTCATCTAAAAAAACCAGAATTATGGGCCAACAACTCTTGGTTTTTGCATCACGATAATGCACCGTCTCACACTGCACTCGTTCTTCGTGACCATTTCGCCAAAAATTCCACGCATATCGTTCCGCAACCACCGTATTCGCCTGATTTGGCTCCGTGTGACTTCTGGTTATTCCCAAAACTGAAGAGGCCACTCCGGGGAACGCGTTTCGAGTCGATTGAGGAGATAAAAGCTGAATCGAAGAAGGTGCTGATGGCTATACCGGAAATGGACTATTTGGCATGTTGCGGGGATTGGAAAAATCGTTGGCATAAGTGTATTTCATCGAGAGGGGATTGTTTTGAAGGGGATGAAACTGATTTACAAGAATAAATAAAGATTTTTCATTTTACAACCAGATTCACCTTACTTTTTGCCCACAGGTAAAAAAAGAAAATATTAATCCTGGCAATCCTAATAAGGATAATGGAAAACTTTTATCAAATTATTGCATTGTCATCGGTCCTTGATAGGTGTGCAAAATTTCAAGTCGATCAGATTTTTAGAAGCCAGTGAAAATTAAGCTCAAAGATTCCGTTACATACATACATACAACCCGACCTAATAAAAGTGTGTTAAAAACCACTTATCCGGAGTGATGACGTGGGGAAAGATTTTTATAATTTAAGTCGCAAAAGAAAAACTTTTGAATACTTAAAAGTCTAATTTAAGTCTCAAAATAAAAGTATCTGAAGACTTATACAAATGTATGCCACTGATAACTACTTTCCAAAGCCTTTTATAATTTAAGACTCGAAACAGCAGTTATTGATTACTTAAAATAATTTTGTTACTCATAATTGTTCTAAAGATACTTCATAATTTAAGTCTCAACAAGAAAGTATTTGAAGACTCAACGCAATAGTTAACGATGACTTAATTTTTTTTTATCATACCATACTCGCCGTAACCGAATGGGTTGGTGCGTTATTGCCATTCGGGAGTGCGTGAGTTCGATACTCCGTGCATGAACATCAAATAAGAGAAAAAGCTTTACTAATAGCGGTCGCCCCTCGGCAGTCAATGGCAACCCTCCGAGGGTATTTCTGCCATGAAAAAACTCCTCACAAAAAATCATTTTCCGTTCCGAGTCGGTTTAAAACTGTAAGTGCGTCCATTTGTGGAACAACATCAAGACGGCCACCACAAATAGCCAAACACCTAATAGAGGTGTAAGCGCCAATTATAATTTATTTTTGTATTTTTTGTTATTAATTTTTCTTATAATAATTACAACTCCGATATTTTCTGTTGTTTCTATGCAGACACATTCTTAATTTTTTCCTTTTTCTTCCAAAATATTGTGTTTATTTATTGTACCTATATGCATGTATGCATGTATCAATATCTCCAAGGCTTTATAAGCATATGGATTGTGTAAAAAATTTCAAAAAAAGTTTATGCTTTACCATACTAATATACAGTATAATATACATACACACAATATAAATATGTATATAGTGAAATCTTACATTACTATTTCATAAATATGTGACGGAAATATGTACGTTTGCATTTGTCCCACTTCTCTCTTCTTTCAGCCCTCAACTATGGTATTATCATTCTTTAATTTCTGTACCCAGTCACTTTGCGCTCTAATCGGCCCTTCGGCCCATTCATCTTCTCAGCAATCTAACTGCCTGTCGTCATTTTGTAATTTTTGAAGAAATCATTTTCACACTGCAATGCAGCCTGTCTGCAAAAGCTTTTGTGTATACAAATATTACCCACAAAATAAGAAAAACATTTAGCAAGAAAGTAGATGAAGCAGGATTATACAGAACAAAGTTGAAAAACTTGATAGAATGGCAAAGAGCGAAAAAAGAAAAGTGGAATATAAAATACAAAGTCGTAGCGGCTGAGCGAGTGTGTATGAGGAAGTGAAGTAATGTGACTGCCACAAACAAGAATATGAGAGATGGCGCGCGCGCGTTGCAAGATTATATCATAATACCGAGTGTAATGCCTTATGCGGCCATTGACCATGAACATAACAGCCAGTCCACAGAGACACACTATGAAAGTGCCCGTAGTTACGCACATACACGTACATATGCATTTACATAGGTTTGCGAAGGCAGGCTTGTGCATAGTTATGTATATGAACGTAATTTTCTCGCAGCAGCCTGAGAAGAAGCGAGAGCGCCCATACAATAGACCAACCAACTAACCAAGCAGCCAATGAAGAAACAAACTAAACAGTCGATGAACCTGGTAGTCAGTTAGTTATTGTAGTTAGCTAAAGAAATTCCTGGTAATAGCAGTTGTTCTAGAAGAGAATGCGAGAAAGCTATGATATGCAGCAAATAACTGCGACAGCTGGTATATTGAAGCTGGGGTAACGCGAGTTTTGCAAAGCGGTAATGAGTAAAGTTTGTAGGAAGGAGATGAGGAGTGGTTGGCTTGCAAGTGTTAAGTGTGGCAGGCAATCTTAGTAGAAAGGCAAATAATAATCCGTCCACCATGCAGGCAGACAGGCGGACAGACGAGTCAATACAAGTCAGCACAGCATAATGTGAGAAGTGAAGAGCACCGCTCTTCATGAAATGAGGAGAAATAAAAGTGCGATAAAGTGGAGGTGTCATTACGACAGCCAGACTGACGCCCAAGCCAGCCCGCTGGCACTTTGCCGATTGTTTACATTCTTTCGAATAAAACATTTATAAAAAAATCATAAAAAAACCGAAATTAAAGAAGTTCATTGCGAACATGTGCATACGCTTTCAGGTATGTATATATGTATGTGTAAGTTAGTTTTATTTTTTTAATATTAATTGTTTCTCTATTATGCCGTGATGAGTATAATAGTAAAATAACAGTAGCCATTAAGTTAATTCTAAATTCCAAGTCGTTTACTGAGAACGATGCTCCATCGATTAATTGCGATCATCGTGACTGGTAACATTCTCACTAGTCGATTTTCTCAGTTAATCTTGTCAACATTTTTTATAGTTTTTTTCAATCTAAATCTTATTTCAATGAGCATTTGCAATTTTTGTATTTTTGTGCGCTCGAATACAGACTCGAATTTCAAACACAAAAAAAATCAAGAACAAAAATAGTCTATGCATAGACATACAAATATACATACATACATACATGACTTTATATATTTTTACCAGATAACCAGATTTAGAACAGTAATTCAAGCCAAATATTTATAAAATTCGACAAACTTTAACCAAAATCTCAAATTTTTCAATCCGGAGTTTTGAAATTTTTGCATTTTTGTCCACTAACGAATGCACGAATGCGGAATTTTCAACGAAAATTTTCCACGGCTTCAAACTTGCACTTATACTGAATTTTAATGAGCTTCAAAAATGCATACCCGTTTTTTTTTAATTCTATACTAAAATTTTAAACATTGAATTAATTTTAAAGTTTTTTTTTAATTTTTTTTTTTTTACTTTTTACTATGCTTAAGTTTACAAATACAACACTCTATATAGAAGTATTTTCAGAAAGAACTACTATTATATAATAACTATAGTTTTATTTTATGAAATTTGGTACTATGTCAATAATATAAGGACGTGGTCAAATCGAAGTGAGCCAGCGAAATCGATGATCACGCCAGGATTGAAAGTAAGAAAGATGTTGCTGTATGTTTGGTGGGTTGTTCCCATACTACAAAATTCTTAATTCCGACCAATGATTTCAAGAATTGGATGGTTTGAAGGTAGCAATAGCACAGAAGTGAATAGCTTTGGCCAAAAGGCGAGAAATTGTTTTCAATCAGGACAACGCCAAGCAACACACATCTATTGTCACTCATTACGCATTAATCTTATAGTTTACAGCCAGCTCAAAGTGTTGCCATTTGTTCCTAACTATAGCCAATTATTTTGCTGTCGAAAAATTGGTCTCTCAAGAGAGGTTTGTGAAAATTTACTGTCCCAGTTTTTCTTATCAATAGGGACGAGGGTTTCTGTAAGAGAAGATGGAACAAGTAGTTATATGGTGCATACTTGAGCTAAATCTTTGTGCCAATGTTGTGTATCTGGCTTAAATTTAAAAATATTTAACTGTGCTACATAAAGCCTGCCTGCCAGCTCTGGAAAGGCTGCAGAAATACGCGTCCACCTTATCAGTATATTTCAGTTATTGGATGAGATGTTTATAGATGAAAAGGTAGATCTCCTTCACCTAGGAAAGGCCAAGTGGAGAAGAACTTGTGTTAATTTGATATTTCTAATGGTCTTGCTTGCATGAGAACAGCAACTGGACCGCGTTAATGAGTTTCACCAAAATTGCTTGAGGTGTTGTTGCGCCAATCGAGGAAAGGAAGAACAAGAAGTGTTAGTTGAAAACCTGGTAGCAAATAATGGAGAACTTTTAGAAAATTAGCACGGATCAACTAAGGAGTGTTCACTATAAATTTATAGCATTATACATAGACTTTTCATAGGCAGCTAATTAGTTTAAATTAATTTGACTATTTTCAGCTGTGCTGTGTTAGCACAGCCTGAATTCCGCCGCCCTGTAAAATGTGTGCTAAAAATTGAGATTTCTTCTGAAATATCGCTGCTGTGGCCGAGGACCTGCGGACCACTGCAAGTATGTATACATTCATTGCATTTAATTTTGGTGCAACAGCTGAAGATATTCTGTTACACAATGCAAACTGCGCACCAATTGCTGCCTACTGATTGCCTAACGAGGTTAACTTACTCCCACACTTTGTTAAACCTATTGCAAGACTTTACTTCTGTCACACCCTTCTTTACTTCTATCACACCCTGTCTAAGTTTCTACTAAAGTAGTAAGTAAACATGGGATTTGAAAGCGCATAACGCCCCATTCGAACCAACTCTCATTGTTTCCATTAATTCGACAGCTGTCAGAGTGATGTCGCAAGCAATTGGATCATCATGTTCTGTTATAAATCAATTTTATTGGAAACTAATGGAACAAGTGACAAGAAAATGCACAAAACTATGTAAGTAAACAATCAATAAAAATGGGAAGCTACTCACTCGCATGCTCTTCTACGTTGTATGTGTGTTAGTTTGTATGTATGCATGTGTGCGCAGTAAACTCGCAGTAACTACTTGTTTGTATGTGTGGGTATTTTTAATTAAAATTAAATTCCAAGTTCAAACTCAAAGCCGAGCAATATTAATGAATATTGAGCGCGTGGACCAGGAAACTGGCCAAGAGCAAGTCGTGCACAAAGTACATATGCAACAACAATTGCAATAGGAGTGGAAATATGAAAACAACAATGATATGGAACAGTAATGCATTTGCCGCAGTCACATCCAGCCGAGACAAAGTCAAAGCCATCGGCTATGGTAAGTATTCCAAAAGCAGGAACATGCAACACTTACATGCCATACATACATTTGAATGTGTGTACATATGTATATTAGCACTTTAGTAGTATGTGCATGCGAGAATGTGTGAATGTATGCTAGTATGGCAGCGTTGAGTGAATTACTTATATGTACTTTTATGCTTGGCGACGCAATTGCCGCAATTAACAAGTATAAATTGAAATTGCAATGCAACGCTGCATGTGGCAAAATGCGCAACGCTGCAATTGCTACAACCACTACAAAAAAAAAAAAATTACAGAAAAGCTAGTAATAAAATAAAAGGACTTCGTGAGGCGTAAAATGTACAAGCTATGATAGACGCACATGCACGAGGGTGCGTCCATAAGTGTGTATCCATATATTTTATATCACGAAAGAATTAGCAGTTATAGAAACGTCTTTTTTTGTCTCGAGAAAACACTATAAAAAGTATAACTTCTTTGCAATGACCCTTAAGATTTTCCTTGAGTGGAATACATATGCATACCTCGCGCCCTACTAAAATAGGCGGTTATTTTATTGACAACCTCTTTATTCCACCTAAATATTTACCGCCAATGTATTTCCTCCCATTTGAACACAGAAAATATTCAAAGGGACTTCGTCTGTATATACCGGCTTAAAAATCAATATGCAATATAATTCATGCCATTCTGACACTGCAACTGCCGATTTGTGCCAACGGTCATCTTCCTTGGGTGGACATTTTTTCCTATATCAAGTTTTAAGTATACATTTCGGAACAAATTACACTCTCTTAAGCGGACATTAAATTCTTTTACACACAAAAATGAAAAAAAAAAATGTTTTTTTTTTAATTATAATAATTTAAAAAATGGCGCCGAAGTTGACCTTCCCGAAAAATTGGACTTGGACTGTGTTGCCCATTCTGTTCTTCTATTTATCTAAAACACAAAAACAAAAAAAAAAAAAAATATTTATCAGTATGACTGTAGTTACGTCCCGTACTAGAATAAAAAAAAAAATAAAAAAAAATTGACAAAATGGCGCGTTTTTGAATTTGACACTCTAAAAATCGGGTTTTTCAATTTTTTAATCAGGAAAAAACGAAATAATTGAAATAATAAATAATGATTCTAATAGCGTGATAGCCATTGATGTTGTGAACAACATATTAAAATTTCAGACGATTCGGTTGAATAGTTGTTTTTTACAACACCAGGCCGAAAAAAGTAGTTTTGAGATAATTCAGTTTAAAGTTTTAAGAGTGGATATTTTCCATTGATGCTGCCGCGAGACGAATCTGACTCTACCTGCTAAAATTGCTGTAGAATCGAAAATTCTGGGAATATCCTTCCAAAAATTTGATAGTATATTCTTAAAGGCCTATACTTTCGAAATATAAAAAAAATAGATTTTGTGAAAATTCTAGTCCACCTTTTTATAGCGTTTTTAGGGAGATTTTCGATTTCAAATCACTTCAAAATAGAAGAACTATTCAATCCACTGAACAGATATATTTAAATGTACCCAACGGAGTCTTCCGGTTTCAAAATTATAAAAAAACTATTGTGACTTTACTGAGGCCAATAGAATCTTAAAAATAACTAATATTGAGTTTCAAACGCACTGATTACCTAGACTTACTTTGGCTTTTATTCACCCCGAGAGGTTCAATGTCTCGATCAGTCCGTAGCCTTTGTTATGTTGAGTGGAAAAAACTTGTTCGGATGGTGATTGAGCTTCGCCAAACACGGAGTATTAAAAGATGACGTTTGTTATTCATCGTGAGCAAATAGGTGGTACACATTTTGCGAATAAGTATTTCGTATTAAAATTTTCATGAAAAGCCTGTGATAAGCATGAGTGCACTTCAGGTTAAAGCGTCAGTTTACCCGGTGATTTGTTATAAGATGAATATCAATGATTTGTGAACGTAAAATAATAGTGGAGTATTTAATAGAGTATTTATGGTGTGGTGATCTCAATTGAGCGATCAGCATCTCACGTCTCTTGTGTAGGTATGAGCTCACCGCAATTCTGTACACTTGTGTTCCAATCGATGGTGCACATTCCCATAATACCTTTCATTCATTTAGATATGTATTTGGTTTGAGTGATGCGAGTTTAGCGCGAAAACTAGCATTTATGTACTACTTTATTCCTTGTGCAGTTTTAGGAAATGTTAGAGGCTCTAACAATAAAATTATTTTTCAAATAAATCAGAAAATTTAGTTCCTTCGAGATTTAATTTCGTAATACAAAATGTTGAGTTTAGGATGGCAGGACATTTGCTATAATTTTCCGCGGCTTTATGACCCACCCTCGCATGTCATAGGTATTGCATAGATGAAATGCACACACATACATATGTAGATAACTTATACAAATATTTGTGAACAGTTGGAGAACCAATTTGAGTGATCTGAAAAAGCTGTATTTTATTTGTATGAAAAATTGTTTCAACAATATTTATTTTATTTATTTCCAATTCAATTCACAAATGAATGTTCTACTAATGCCCCATAGCATGCCAAATGGCAAAAATATAAATGATATGAAATGAATTCATTGATAACATTTATGAGGCTAATGAAAAAACAAGGGCCAGAACTTGTTTTGGTGCATAGAAGGTTTGGAGTGAACAGAAAGCGACAGAAATAAAAAAATTGTAGCACACAAAGAAAACTGCAATATGGCTCAACTAATTCAAATAAGGCTATTTTTTAGGTTGCCTGGAGCCGTGTTGTGGGACAACTTTATGACAGACAAGAAGTAAGGTCGACAACTGAAGAGAATGCTGTAGAACGTCTGCATTCGTTAGAAAAATGGCAAAGCAGATCTGCTAACATACCCAAATATTGAGCAGTCACGGATGCTTTTGGACAGCACAGAGACATTAGAAGACGAGCCTATAGCAGGAAGCTGGCCACAAATATGGTGGACCCAGACGTGGGCGAATTGTTACGGGCCCGAAGTAATACATAAAGTCGTTCCGGAGGAGAGTCTGCTCAAAAGAGGAGGAGGGATTGTTTTAGTGGCTACACCATTAGACGCAGTTGACGACGGTTGCTACCTCACCGACACAAAATAAAAGGTGGTGACTTTACGTTCTCAGATAAAGTTTTCATTCATGCTAACTATAAGAGAAGTTTTCGATTTGATCCCATAAGGGTTGAGATTTATATTTTAAAACAAGTCAACTTAATAAATTATAATATTAAAAATTAAATTATTGTTCTAGATAAATTATTAGAATACTCGTGCTCATATTTTTTTCTTTAGCAATATATTGTCCTTGGCACTTATCGTTCTTTAACTTATTTCTGTTGGCACAGGAAATTTTAATAAAAAATGGAAAAATCGGTTTATAGTAGGTAAAATTTGGCATTCAAAGCAGTGAAAATCTCTGTTTATCTTATTAAAATCTTAATTTCGAAATAATATTTAGTATATTTGAAATTGCATTTATATATATATATATTATATATATATAATTGGCGCGCTCACCCTTTTCGGGTGTTTGGCCTCCTCTTTATGGCGTGCGTCTTGATGTTGTTCCACAAATAGAGGCACCTACAGTTTCAAGCCGACTCTGAACGGCAGATATTTTTATGAGGAGCTTTATCATGGCAGAAATACACTCGAAGGTTTGCCATTGCCTGCGGAGGGGCTACGGGCAATAAAATAATATAACATAAAACCACCCATACCGACATAAGCACCGTTTCCGAAATATACCGTTAAACAAGTTTACTTGTGTATTACACCGCGTTACACACATTCTGTCCTATGAACCAAATATACTTTTTCGGAAAGGGAATAAAAAATAAAAATACACGTGTATCGGCGATTTTCATGTACACGTCACAATTTTTTTTTTGTATTTTATAACTTTAAACGAGCAATTCTTGTATGCATATCTGTATAGCCACACGATCTCAGGATTAGCTTAACGGATTTTGGGCACACAGATAGTGTATCACATTTCTAGACCTTTCACCTAGGTGTTGCCACCTGTTCGAAATAAAAAAAAAATTGCATGAGATATGCCGATGTGGGTATCAAAAGAAAGGTATTTCACTCCGCATTACAATAGAGATATAAAACCCTGAATTTTCTTATTAATTTTATTATATTAAAATTAAAAATTGTTACATTAAACATTTTAATGCTTTTAAAGAAACTTAGGCCTTTCATTTTTGCGTTTGTAAGCATTTGTGTCAGTATCGCGACAAATAGACCAACAGTATTCGCCAAGCATATGCGTAATGTCTTGTCCTTTAAAGCGCTTTTCAATAGCCGCAATGTCCTGATGGAACCTTTCGCCATGTCGCTACAAGCTCCTAAATCACTAGGGAAACAATCTAAATGATGGTGAAGGAAATGGATGTTTAGCGACATTAATATGCCCATTTCGCCATATGCCGAAATCATTTCTGCAACAATATTTTTATAATTGTCAGCTTCTCGTACAAGGTCATTGAAGTCGGCTTGCGTTACTAAATGCGGCACTGTAGTCCCAAGTTCACTGGGTGTTGGTACAAATTCCGATACTTCTGGTTCCTCGCATCTCGCATTCGATGCAAGAAATGTTGATAACATTGTTGGCGCTACTGTTGGTTCTCCATCCCTTAATTCGGGAACATCATCAAAAATCTCCATTGAAGCCGCTATACGTTCCTCTGGTGAGTACAGAACCGCTGGAATAACCGATTCTACATTAGCGTAGCGGATATTGTTGCGACGAAAGTATTGGTACCCTTTTGTTTGAGTAAAAGTTACGCAAAAGTAGCACAGTTCACTGCAGTGCTCCGTACGTGGTAGCCAAATTGTTGGTACAGAGTACTTTATTGTTGACCTTCCATCAGTAAACTTGCATAAATTTCTATAGCGGAGTATACCACAAGTAAGGAACATAAGCAGTCTTGAATATTTTCTGAAACGAAGTAGCCACTGTTTTCGTAATATTTTTAAAATTTTTACTTGGTGTGAATAAGCCACAAACGTAACAAAAGTTATTTCGAGTCGGGCACTGCATTTTTCGTAAGATGAAATATACAGAAAGACGTTTTCGCGCAACAGAACTTAAAACAATTGTCAAAGTATACGTCTCCTAGTAGAGCAACTGTCAGATGATCGAAACTTCCGGAACTGTAACAAACACACAAACGGGAAAAAAAAATTCAAGAAAATCTGAGAATTGATACAATTTTTTTTTTAATTTTACATAATAAAAACATTTCCACGAGTCTGCCTGCAGAAATTCAGCGTGATTGGATCACGGGAAAAGGGTTAAAAATTGATCCAAAGTTTTTCACACAGGCGGACTACGAGCTCTATTTTATACTTAAAAAAAAAAAAATCTGACGTGTATATGAAAATCGCCGATACACGTTATTTTTATTTTTTCTCCCCTTTCCGAAAAAGTATATTTGGTTCATAGGACAGAAAAAAAGTTCGTTTTTGTAACGCAGTGTTATATTTAGCACCACGTTTGATTCAATTCTAGTAGAATTTGTGTCGAAAAAATAGTACATTTTGATAAATGATTGAGGTAGTCTCATATACATTTCTTCTTTGAACAATATACCGCTATTGGCGTATAAATGGTTCTTTGTTCGCGAGTGGTCTTCGTTCTTATGATGTGTGCCAACCATCTTACCCTCTGCGATTTAATGAATTTAACTATATCTTCTCTGTCTATTAGACTGATCAGTTCCGAGTTCTTTGCAGCATGTACTCGCCTCTATCATTTCGCTTCGGGCCGAAGATTTTGCGCAGTATTTACCCTTTGAATACTTTTAGTAACTCTTCTATTAAATTTCTCATGCACCATGATTCAAATAGGTTCATGTGAGCATAATAGAATTTGTTTGGTGCTGCTGAAAAAATTGCACCAACATTGTTTGAGCAGTTCTCCTATCATACATGTAATAAATAATTGGTTTCCCGTTATTCCGAAATACGAGTATAAAAGCTTTGCCGACAAATCGGCTCTTTGGCGTGAGTTGGACCGTTAATAAGTAGTAAAGATCTCTCTCGATGAACCATAGACACACTTATTTTTCGTGTATTTTGTATGGCGCAGAAGCGTGGACAATTACAACATTCGATACAGCGGCCCTTGATGTGTTCGAAAGAACATTTATGAGGGAAATTTATGAAATATTGGGCGTTAGTCCATCCGAACATATAAGGATAATTTCCCCGCTCTGTTGGTTTTGGCAAATAATAACTTGACTGCACTCTGATTTTTAAAACGAGAGAATGAAACGACTGTCGCTGAATTTATGTAAAATTGCTTAGGCCGTAAAAAAAAATGTAAAACAAAAATAAAATCTATTCGAAACCATTGTGTGCGGCACTTATGATTTGCTCACTCGCCAATTGAATATTCAATAAATCTGCAAATGCGTCGTCGATTACTAAATTGATTTGTTTTTTATTTTACGTTAATTATTTTTCCAATTAAATATGACGGAAAAATTGAAAAGAAATATACTTCGCTAACAATGAGCTGATAATATCGATAAATTAGTATGCGCAAGGTGCCACATCTTATTGTACATATTATATGTGGCATGCACCCAATGCATATTCGCATATATTGGTACACACACACACGCTCAACAATTCAGATATTTCAACACGTACATAGACGTAATCGCTGAAGAATTCGTGCGTCCATTACGTGAGCTATGCAAATATATGCAATTTCAAGTAACTGAGCAGTCAGTCAGTCTGACTTAATAGGTCAATATGACTTTTATATGTCTACTGTCGACAGATTTGTTTCCTTTTGGAGTTTATAAATGACGACAACAACTCTTATTATTATATTAAGTGGAGTAAAAAGTTCGCAACGCTTTCCGCTAAATGTATTTAGTGAGCCACAACTCACGCCGCACTTGTTGTATATATTGCAATGGACCATACTACGACTTAGGCGATTGAAAATTGTCGTAACACTTCAAAAAATGTTTTTTGACATCTTTGAGAAATGCTTCGATACGGCCAAGGTAAAAAGTCAGAGCAGGCAGCAGTAAAGTGGTGACTTCAACGATTCCATTGAGGAAGGAAAATCGTTAGTAAAATCATGGAAATCGCCACTCGACTCTTGATGCACGAGCAGCGGAGCCACATTTGTCGTTCTCTGCGTACCGCCGCCGAAGAAGAAATCCGATTTCGGCGAGCCTGAAAAAATAATTGGTATGAGGGGGACTTTCGCGGTGCCGTGAAAAGAAAGGATGCTGGAAGAAATTCTATCAGAATGTTCGGTGGTTCCCAGAAT
Organism: Anastrepha fraterculus; assembly: GCA_037575425.1. Classification (NCBI taxonomy): domain Eukaryota; kingdom Metazoa; phylum Arthropoda; class Insecta; order Diptera; family Tephritidae; genus Anastrepha; species Anastrepha fraterculus. The sequence continues at coordinate 70,005 of JAYXIM010032442.1, forward strand.
TTTGGTTTGATTCGTTCAGAAGTGAAGGTTTGATTCGTTCATCGGTGCCAATCGTACGGGCAACAAGTTCAGTGGCAAACCACCGACTGCTGGGGCAGAGAACAAATGAAAATGCTGAACTTGTTGCTACAAATTTGCACGATAATCCGCGTCGGTTTGTGCGTAAAAGACCGGCTGCTCTGAGACTATTGTGCATGAAATATTGAGGAAGGAACTTAGGCTTCACCCCTTCAAAATTCAAATCCTGTAAGCGTTTAAATCTAACGATTATACTATAAATTCTGCGTACGATTTCGTACAGTAAATACCATCTTTTGGAATGATGAAATCCATTTTCCTTTAAGTGAAAGTGTAAATAAGCGAAATTACTGTTATTGGTCATCTAAAGGACAGTACTTACAATTAAAACTGCAACAGGCATTTCATTGTCCCTAAGTGATGCTTTGGTGTGCATTAGCGGGCAGTGGAGGAAAAGCAATATCTGCGAACAGCACATGATTATTTTCTGCCAATAGTGAGTGATGATCCTTCTTTCAGTACACACACATGCTTTCAGCAAGATGCCGCTTCGCCACACACGACCAGAGAGACCATAGCGATACTGCATGATTTCTGATAAGTCGTTTTGGTGACATATCCGGGCCACCTAGGTCCAGGTTATAAACATCTAATAGCGGTCGTCCCAGGGCAGGCAATGGCAACCCTGCGTGTGTATTTCTGCTATAGAAAAGCTCTTCATAAAAAAACCATCTACCTTTCGGAGGCGGCACAAAATTGTAGGAGTAGTCCCTCCATTTGTGGAACAACACCACACACGCACACCATAAATTGGGAAGCAGCTCAGCCAAAAACTTAAAAAGGGTGTAAAGATGTGCATATAAGCATGTAAATTTATTTGATAAGCGATGATCTGACACGGTCCCATGTGTTGTCAAGATAATGGAATGTATGAAGGCATTTGATCCTCAGAAAATTGCGATTTTTAATAAACTGCTAGTAATCTGATCCGCTAAACCTTTCAATGAGGAGTGGCACTAATAAACGAGACAATTTCTAAGCGATCAACGGAATGCGGGATTGCGACGCAGAATAAGCTCTACTATTCAATTGTTTCTCTTTGTACCAGTCCAGCGTGATACTAGTTTTCCAGTTCTCTAATCCTTTGTGGCTCAGCTTCGTGGCATTACCATACCTGACTTCACTACAGATAGTTCCGGCTACTGATAGCAGTTTGGATCCCGACTTTGAAAATATTGCAGTAGTAGTGTGGTGGCTTATATATTTGCCAAATTCTTACACTCGCACAGCCTCTGCTATGTCTCATCTGAACTTAGAATAGCAGACGAAAAAACTGTTTGCGTAGGTATTGAACTTGTGAGTCCATGTACACCCTTTCGCTTGCTTGATAAAGGGGCAAATACATATTTTCTAGATACTTTTTCGGATATTCTTTAGATCTCCGATAAAAATCTAGACATTTCCGGTTAACTACGCATTTTCAGAGATTCAGATTTCGAATGCCAATACGCTGGGCAAATATTTTTGACGTGATAACGTCTTATAATTCGATTTAACAGGCTGCACGCGCGAAAAAATGTGTCGTTACCTTGCTCATTACTGTTCATATGTAGTTACCTTGCTCATTACTGTTCATATGTAGTTACCTTGCTCTTTACTGTTCATATGTAGTTACCTTGCTCATTGCCGTTACCTTGCTCATATTAGTGTTACCTTGCTCATATTAGTGTTACCTTGCTCATTGCATTGAATGAACTGCAAGCGAAAGGGCGGAACGAACGACAAAGCAAACAAAGCAAACGAACGGCAACGTTCGATATCTTGCTCTCTCCTACTTAAGTGAGCGTATATATGTATGTATGTATATGCGCAAATGTACATATATAAATTCACGTATTTGTATTTGCATATGCCTTCTTATTGATTATTATTAATTTGATTCACTTGAAGAATTTAAAATAAAACCAAGTTTGTTAATAATACCTGTTGTTTTAATGTTATAATTATTAATTTTTTTATTATATATGAAGGAAAAAATGTATGGTAATATTTACCATATACCTTATAAGATATGTTGTCTATACTAATATTATAAAGAGGAAAACTTTGTTTGTTTGTAATGAATATGCTCAAAACTACTGGACCGATTTTAAAAATTCTTTCACCATTCGAAAGCTACATCATCCACGAGTAACATGGACTATATTTTATTTTGGAAATAGGGCTCGAGATATAGGTCAAAACGTGGACCCGGGTAACCTTCGGATGTGTATGTACAATATGGGTATCAAATGGAAGCTGTTGGTGAATGCTTTAGTCCAGAGTATTTTTCATGCTGCTCCGTGACTAGGGTCTCGAGATAGAGACCAAAACGTGGACCCTAGAATGTGTTTGTACAATATGGATATCAAATTGAAGCTGTTGGTGAATGCTTTAGTACAGAGTATTTTTCATGCCGCTCCGTGACTGGGGTCTCGAGATATAGGTCAAAACGTGGACCCGGGTAACCTTTGGTTGTGTATGTACAATATGGGTATCAAATGAAAGCTGTTGATAAGTGCTTTAATACGGGGTAGTTTTCAAACCTATTGATGACTAGGGTCTCGAAATATATGCCAAAACGTGGACCCGCCGTGTCTTTGAACCGAATTAAACCAAACTTACACACATTGTTAAGTAGGTATTGAAGATGATTTCCGTATAGTTTGAATACCTATTGGTAGATAGGGTCTCAAGATATAGGTGAAAACGTGGACCCGGGTAACCTTCGGACGTGTATGTACAATATGGGTATCAAATGAAAGCTGTTGGTGAATGCTTTAGTACAGAGTATTTTTCATGCCGCTCCGTGACTGGGGTCTCGAGATATAGGTCAAAACGTGGACCCGGGTAACCTTTGGTTGTGTATGTACAATATGGGTATCAAATGAAAGCTGTTGATAAGTGCTTTAATACGGGGTAATTTGTTATGTTATGTTATGTTATGTAATGTAATGTAATGTAATGTAATGTTATGGTATGTTATGTTATGTTATGTTATGTTATGTTATGTTATGTTATGTTATGTTATGTTATGTTATGTTATGTTGTGTTGTGTTGTGTTATGTTATGTTATGTTATGTTATGTTATGGTAAAGTATATTATGTTATGTTAATGTTAACTCATTCTCTATATCCATACAAAATATCTATCAAACAAATAAAATTAAAATTTTCTTTTGAAAATGCAACCATTCAATCAGTATTTTCTTATGACGTTATCACGTTAAGCTATCGTCAGTAAACCGACTTTACAGACAACCTCTTTTTTTGACTATGTCGTCGTGTATATGATCATTCGTCGTATTCAATACTCAAAACAGCTGAACGAGATTCTCATCAACAAATAGCCTGTGGCACGCTGCAATGCGACACCGGCCCAAATGGGTATGGAAGTAGATCAATTCACCAATGCTATTTGTGGTTGGCGTTCCTTCATACATAGGTATATATAATATGTATGTTTGTATGTGAATAGCCCGCAAGTCAAACTGCTCATAATGACTTACTGAAAGAAAAATGAAGAAGTAAGCAATCGCAGAAATCAACAGCAGAAACGAGCGCATTGCTGCGATAAAGCACAGGAAATCACATAGTAAAGCTGGAAACCGAAAATGGTGGCGGCGTACTCGCACACACGGAAGACCATATACTCGTATATAAGCAGTTGGTGTGACATAATTTTTTCTTGATGTGTAGAGCAACATAAAAGCAATAGCAACAGCAAAGAAAACCCCCACAGAGCTGATGCATGCAACGCCGCACGTTTTTTTTATTTAATTTTAATTTTTATTTTGCTTTACATAGGAAATTAAAATGCATTATTTTCTAATAAATAAACGCAAGAAGTGTTGAGAGCGTAGGCTAGCAGTTGAATGTTGTATTTATGCACATTTATACCAGCGCTTGTGTACAATACACACACATATACTATATGAATACATTTCGTTCCCGCATTAAAGACTCTTTTGCTATAGCTTCTCGCACCTTCGTTATTCCTTTAATCTTTTGCACGAGGAAATGAATTTCCCTTTTGCATAGTCGTTTGCTTCGTTTCTTCATTAGCGCAATAGTAATGCTTTATTTACCTATGCATTACCTTTCACTTTGGTAATTTCTTGTTTATTCCTTTTGGAATGCTCTTTGGCAATCGACTAATCAATAAACCACAAAACCGCATTCATACTAGCGCATTGCATATATGTATATGTGTAAGTGTGTGCGGGTGAATGAGTGTTTGTGCTTCTTTGATCGGTCAAAATCAACTACCTGATGCCTATGGCAATTGCGAATGCTGCCGGTTTTGATAGAAAGGCCGACATATCTGATTGGAACGCCAGCTGTGGAGCGATAGCTACAGCAGATCAGCAGGGAATTAACTGGATATTGATTCCGTATTGACATTTTGCAAATAGAAGCAGAAACGATTAGAATCATTTGTTGGCTTATATACTTACTTCAAGTATTCTTAAGTACTAGCAAATGAGCTAAGCAAAAATTAGTTCATAGATCAATTGCATGTTTTAAACAGACTATGGCTATTACTTCTAAAATGGTCTAATTCTTTGTTTTTTCGATATTTCGAATGTATAGGCTTTTAAGAATATACTGCCAATTCTTAGACGGATATTCCCAGTATTTTCGACTGTACAGACGTTTTAGCAAGTAGAGTCACATTTGTAACGCGACCACTCTCAAAACTTTAAACTCAGTTATCTCAAAACTACTTGTTTCGGCCTGGTATATTCAAAACTGTCCAACCGAAACGTCTGAAATTTTAATATCTTATTCACAACATCAATGGCTATCGCTCGTACTAGAATCATATTATTATTTCAATTATTTCGAGTTTGTTTGATTGAAAAAATTAAAACAAAAAACTGATTTTTAGTGTGTCAAATTCGAAACCGCGCAATTTTTTTAGTTTTTTTTTTTATTCTAGTAGCGGGACATAGTTACAGTCATACTGATTAATAATTTTTTTTGGTGTTTGTGTTTCAGATAAAAGAAGACCCAAAATTTACAACACCGTCCATGTCCAATTTTTCGGGAGGGCCAACTTCAGCTCCATTTTGAAAATTATTATAATTAAAAACATATTTTTTTCATTTTTGTATGTAAAAGAAGTTAAATAAAATGCCTAAAAAATTTAAATATCTTTTTTTATTGTAAAAAAAAAATCCTGAAAATATCCTAAATTTTCAAGCTCTAGAACACCGGGAGCCCTTAATATTCGATTTTTTTTAAACGAAAATCGGCTGCGCTTTCTAGCACTGGTACTGTCGAACGGGAGTTGCCAGCAGCGGTAGTGAATCCCTGCTAACTTTACTTCTTATTGGCGCATAATTATAGTCTCGTGTTAAACCGAGGTTTATTTTCTTATCTACTAATACTAGTCTAGTCTACTACTAGTCAATTTAATACTATTTTTCAGTAGGAATCAGCTATAAATCTATTATAATGTTACGTTTTTCTCAGAGGTCGATTACCGAATTGCTAAATAAAAACCACAACCTGCTTTCTTTATTTACTATAATTTAATTACTTTACTTTACAATTTACGTTTACACGCTTAACTTAAAACTGAATTCTTTGCTCATATGCAGCTGTAATTTCTAGATAATAACTCGTTTCATTCATCTTTTTATTTTAGTATCTCATTCGCTCGGTATTGCTAGTAGTTTCGCGAATATTCAATCGTGATTTATTCCACTATTTTAATGCCATTCGAAAAATTTAATAGTTTACATAATAGTTTTAATTCAATTTTATTTCGCTGTTGACTTTGAAAATTCAAAACGGCAGAAGAGCAACAAGCAAGTAAAGTTATGCATTTAATAATATATCGATAAACACCTGTACACAAAATAATAGCAATGCGACATATTCAAAAGTTTTGACTATTTATTTACTTTTTATTTGATTAATTTTTTATAAAAATATAGCTCATACTACAACAAAAACACATAAAGTTTCACACTTTGCAGAAAAGTGAAATACAATTCCATAAAAGTTGATTAAAATTTCTTACATTTTAATCAGAATTTTGAGGCAAATTTAAAATATCCAGTTTCGTGGCCTATTGAATTTGTATATGCATAATAAAGTGCCAGTTTAAAGTGGCTCAAAATTCCCGTTGACTTTTCATAATTGCTTTGTGGACAAAAGGCATTTTCACTAACTCAAATGGACTTGGGTGTCCTAAAGTTCGAGGTGTGAGTCACCCCACAAAAAAGTTTGATGGGTTGTGGTTTGTTTATTTCTAACATCTGGAAATATACTTTTAGCTGTATTTTAGCAACGCCGATTTTACTATTCGAATTCATGCAGAAAGTCCTCAGCAGTTGGTGCGCACCGAATATATGCATATCTAAAAAAGTGGTTGGGCGAAATTTACCCCAGTGTGTAGTTCGCGTTTTGCATAAGCAGTCAACGTCAAAAGAAAGTATACACCATATATTGACAAGTCTAGGACACTATCCTCGTTATCAAAATCAATTATTACATCATTCAAAGAAAATTTCCATCTCGCTTTCTTTTAGAAGCCGACTTCTACAACACATTGCCATTATTGCTGTAAAAAATAATCACTCCTTATAGAAATGGAAATATGATAGAAAAGATAAAAATTCACGTTTGACAAAACTAAGCTAAATGTAATATACTAGCTTTAACCCGCGGCCCCGCTCGCGTAGGAGTAGTTTTGAGGGATTTAGGATATGTATATAAAAGAATTACAAACAATAATTTCATAGAAAATAAAAATGCTATAAATAGTGCGAAATAGGAAAAACTAAGATTTTTTAGATTAAATTTAAGCAAATATTCGATTATTAGTGACGAATGAGAGTGGTGGCGCGGCCTGTGGGAAGGGAGTTCCATCATAAAAAAATTGCCTATAACCTTCATTGGGTGAAAACATGAATGTATAAAAATTTTTACGTCATTTGGTGTTGTCGTTTCGTAGTGATGCGCGGACAACGTACAGACATTCACCTTTATAGTATACCTAGATGTACGTATGTACATACTGCCCGCGTCAAAGGGAAGTGTACACATATTTATAAGTTTTGTTTATTATTTATTTATTTAATAAGTTTTATACAAAAATATAGTTCATACTCTTCAAACCTAATGCAATTAACCAAATTTTATAAATTTGCTATTTTTGCGTGTTCGTACTACTTTATTTTTATTTTATATAGTTTTCTGAAGTTCGATATATTTTTTCTCTTTAGCGAAACCTATTTCTGATAAAAATGTTCTTTATGTGACTAAAATCCAAGCATGTTTCTATATTATCAGTTATCTAAATTAAATTCAAGGATTAATTTGATCTAAATACTTACAAAAAACCGAACGTTAACAATCTTTCATCGTTTATTAGCACTTTGTACACTACAGGTAATGCTGATTTCGAATTAAGCATCCAATATAGGGTTTTCACTTTAATTGATATTAGTCACTTTCCTTTCAATATGATTCCGACATGTCTTCTATCTTAGAGCATTCCAAGATATTTTATTTCAATTTTTGTGATATATTCTGAACATTAATTGTAACTGTAGGGCAAGTTTCGTTCCTTAGTTGTTTGGATATTTCGGAGCAGTCTGGGAAATTGGAATTTAAGATTTAAAAAAAGTTATTATTTTTTAGTATATGGGCAGTTAATACCCGAATCTGTTGCCTGCGGCACATCTTTTACTGACAAAACTATCGAATAAACACATAAGCTGTTCACTAAACCTCTCCCACACTATAATTTTAATCATAATTAAGTGCGCCGTTAATTCAGATTCACGCTGCCGAATTAAGTTCTTAGTGCTGCTAGAAGCGCGATAAATATGTCTGGGGCTATTTGCAGTGCATTTAAGATCACTAGATGAGATTTTGTATTAAATAATTTCGAGAGTCTTGTCACTATACGTAAATTTACATTCTTAGAATTTTTTTTATTCTCTTCAAGTACTCTTCGTACTTTTGAGAGATTGTCGGAGGAAACCTCTACAAATGCGATTTATAAAAATGCTCACAGGGTTTAGAATTACCTTATAGAGTATCGACTTAGTGACTTGTTAGATCTTCGATAAATCTCTACGCAATATGATCATTAGTCATCGCATCTGTCAGAGGTACACAGCTTAGGTATAGTGTCAATCTATTGTAAGTAACTGGCTGTTAAGGCCAGGTTACCCTTGATTTGTGTGTTTTTTTAAATAAACTTTATTCATAGTACAAAATATATTTATTAATCAATTTTTTTACATGTGAAAAAACAAATATTAAATTGCTTAAAAAAAATTTTTTTTTTTTTTTCAAATGGTGGCTTTCAAAATGGCTGCTAAATTTTAGCTGATTCGTAGTTGGATGCCATAATTTAATAATGTTAAAACAGTTTTTAACACAAAATTAGTAATAATGTTGTGATGTCCTGATACTTAAAATACTGTAAATTATTAGAATTGATATTATTAGGTAAAAAGTTATTGATTGATTGATGTGCAGTAGATTTAGTCTTAAGCTGATATTCGAAGAATAAAGTTTATTTTCCCAAAATTACTACGCTTCACTGTGAAAGGGCTTCTTTGTAGCAGGTCTTGCCAGCTGAAGGATTTATATACGTATGTACACATACATATAATATGTACATATGTATATTCACATTTGAAATTCGTTAGTTTCATATTTTACTCTCAAAATTGGCTCAAAATAAATCACGAATATTTATTTTTTCACTTCTTCCAGCATCTTTCGTAAGTAAAATATTGCAATGTTTTTCGACTGTCTTTCGTGCAAATATGTCAATCAAAGTACTATTCTTCTTTTACAGTGTGCGATTTTTCGCTGTAAACAAATTGAAAAGAAAAAAAAAAAACATGGAAAAAGTGAGCAATGAGGCAAAATCAAATGGAGTGAAATTTAGCGATGTGAAGTGAATTAAATTGAGGTGGAGGTGATTGAAACGGAGGCTGAGACCGCCGGCGAAATGTGAAAGGCAATATCCAAAACATAAATCGCAGCTGCACAAGCCCACGTAAAAACATACATGAATAAAATGTGTCCCCTTGCCTAATATTTACATATACACAAATGCATGTATGTATGTATATTTTAATAAACCTTTGCAACAGCACAGACTCAGGCAGCATGTGACGTAGGCACACAGGAAAGCAGTCACATTTGTTGCAATTTTTTTCCTACTGATACTTTTCTACTTTTTGGTTAGGCTTGGCCGATTTGAATACGAAATTTATGCGGTCAGTGGCTTCTTGACTTTTTCAATGGAAATTTTGAGTTCACTTTAGGCGCAAACGCAGACGCATCTGATCGTTATTTTTAGGAGTGCGCGGCATTGCGTTTTTGGGTGGTTCAAATATTTATTTATGTGTGTGAGAGTGTGTGAGCAAGTATGTGTGATCAATATTGTGGGCTGCAGTTGGGAAAAGTTGAAATGGATTTATCCGTCATACATAAGTTCCTATGTACATATGTATGTACATATATTTGAATGTGTGAATGAATATGCACATATACATCTACATATATGACCGCAGGGTATTGGCGAGGAAGGTGGGAATTGTGTCTGCGATTTGTTGGCAGGCTGCTGGCTGTGTTGTCTAAAGAGGTGGGTGAGTGGAGTCTAATATTTTCGTTGTGTTCACTGTGTTTTGGCGTATGACTACAGTGACGGTCGCTTTGCCGGCTGTCACTGTCGTTTATGCACGTTTTATATGCCCATGCATTATGGCTTAGGTTGTAGTTGTTTATGTTGACGTTTACATTTTATTACTTACAGTCTATTCGCTGTACTAGTGGTTCATTAAGATTTATTAGCGCAGAATTTCGAGTTATTTTAGCGCATTTTCTTGCAGCGGCTCAAAAAAATCACTAATGACAAAAATGTTTCGATGAAGTACTAATTTTTATTTAGTTATCAATTGCGCAAGTCGCAGAGCAAAGATATTCAATGAATAGCTTAAGTTTTGCTAAATTTATTGCCAACGTGTAGCTATGTTTCAATTGGAGAAAGATTTCTGAAATCCATGAAAGGTATGTGCCATAAGAGTTTATTGCAATGCAATAGAGGGATATCCCCTCTTTAGAGGGACGCAACCGATAATAAATAATTAAACATCTGCGATCTGACGTCTCTGTCAAAAGATACAGGGTTGCCAGATGGGCCCGTCGAATATGGGCAACCCTGTAGACCGAGAGTGAAAGCACAAGAACAACGAACTATAGGGTGATTTTAGCTGTATGAGAACTCTCGTTGATAACTATGGTTTGACAGCTGAGAATGGTAAAGTGTGTTGACATTTCTATTCAGTAAGATTTGGCATGTCATCATGAATCGAATAACGCCAGAACAGCGCTACAAAATTGTTGAAATATATTTTGGAAAAAAAAAAATTGTACGCGAAGTTCAACGAGCGAAGTGTTGAAGAAACATGGAATTGCAGAAACATAAAATTGCAAGGAAAAGGTTGCGTATGTGTCTGCGGTGAAGAAGGTGTACGAGCCTCCACACTTTGTTATGAGCCCAAGAAAAACAGCCGATCTCGTTAAGCTATTACTCTGCTGGCCCGAGTATATCGTGGCGACGTTCTTCCTTGTGGTCTGGGTGACATGGTGAACGTAGCTTCCTCGCCATTGCAATCTATTTTTGTCTGACCAGATGGCGGGATGTGGAGGGCTGACAGAGTTGACAGGTTGAGCCCATTCAATCTGCTTTTTATCTCATTTTCCACCGTGTCTGAAGTGACACAAACTGTGGGCAGCAAGTAAGGAGAAGCAGGAGAATGAGGGTCGGTTGCCCTGACAGTGTCCATTGTGATGAAAAAAGCGCCAAGTGGCCTTTCAGTATCGTAGCTTAAACGGCATTATATCGAATCTATCTGTATCTTGTGAAAATGGTCGAGCGATCAGGGAGTTTCTTGCCATTGGTGCTACGTCATGGTATGATCCTGGTTGGCTTCCTATTCTTGGAATCAGCGCATACCATGTGGTAGAATCGCGTATGCCTGCATTGTTTATTGTGGCGCGCATAGTCGTATCCTGTTCCGACCAGTGCGAATCGGCTAAGGTGTTAAATAGGTGGGGCAATGGAATCTTTTCGAATTCGCCTACCGTAGCCAAAGCAGTAGAAATGGCATAGCGGAAGGGAACATAATCAACGGTTACTGCTCCAGACACGGATATATTGTCTTGAGCCTCAGAAGACACGCTTGTCGTGTTTGATGCGAGATCCAGAGGGTCCCTGCTAACGTTTGGGTTGTCTTTTCTGATTCTGTGTCTGTTAAGTCCACTGTACTCGAAAATGTGATGGTTGGAGCCACTACTGATTTCTGGATCTGAGCGATCTTCATTTGAAAGGCTCCTCAGCTCATGAAGCCATCCGCAGTGGCGAACACCACCTCGCCCAACAAATATGTGGTCCGAATATCAGCACTCACTTATTTTAGCTGTTCTGGGGTGGGTGGAAGCACCCACTCGTCGGAGCTATTTGAAGTCTACGTTACTCGGGCGTTGTTGGAGCTTTTCCAATGATGCGAAATGCAATCGCACCGAGTAGGACGACGGCAATGACGCGTAGGATGTCGATTGCGTCTTGGATCTCCTGGAAATGCCCGAACCAATACGCCTGTAGGGAGGTTGAGTTCAATCCCATGACCGTCAGCGACGACACTATCCACGTTGTGACGTTTGCAGCAGTCTCAGTATTCAATAAGAGAATATTCCTTGGGTGATCTGCCCGTTGCCTCTGGTGTGTTTGTTGTTTTTGATTTGATTCTGCCACGGGCAGAATACAACTTTAAAGAATCAGCTTTAATGCCGGCTTCGAAAAGGTATTGGATAATTTATTATTTGACGGTCAGTTTTTGCATTTGAAATGTTGTTTCAATTTCAAGTTTCCAAAGCCTTCGAGAAATATCCCAGTGCCGAGAGAGAAGGTGAAAAAAAACAGTGAAAAATAAATCAGAAGTCGTGAAAAAGCACGTTGGATAATCGCATCTCCGTCTTAATTCGTTATTCTTTTGCTCAAACTACCCGTAGAAATAATTGCTATTGTTTGCCACAATGTTTATTCTTATTGTTGTTATTGATAAGTCAATTTTGCTGTTACTACTTGTGTTACAGTGTATATCGTTCAGGCGGCGTTGTCTTTCTTTAACGAGAACGTGTCTGGTTACAAAAATACTGTAGATTCTTACAGTATGGCCACATGTTGCTTAACTCTTCCTTGGATCAAAACAATGCATAAAACGTGGTATATGGACACCTCGTCAAAGACTGCCAAAATAGCCGGAAATGCGTGTTCCTGAGGCCGAAAAAAGGAGAACATCGACCACGTCGATGGCTGTTAAAGGTATCCAGAGTTTAGGTTCAATCCGCGGCCATTCAGGAACAGCCATTAAATGTAATGAAAACAATTGTTTGGTAAGGCCTATGAGCTAGAGAATCACTGAACCATAGTTCATCAAAAACGACGCTACCTCGCCATGAAAGACGAGTTTTTCTTACCAAAATTGAAGCCCGCGATCATTGCAACATTCGGTTCCAACAAGACGGCACTACCTGCCATTTACGCTACGAATTACGGCGCAGTTGCCATGAATGGTTGTCATGAAGGGTTCTAAATGCCCAATCAATTTGAATTTTCGTTGCTTTATTTCAATTTAAAATCCGATGCCTCCAAATTGATCACCCTTTACAGAGTTATCACTGACATTCACATTCTGCTCCTTCTGCCGACGCTTTTTATTTTGTTCCTCATCTACTTGCATTTCCACATCCTTCTATTGTTCTATGTGTGTTATATAAATAATTTCAGTTACTATTTTCCAGCAACTTGTCAAAGTTGTTTTCGATATCTAACAATTGGGAAATGGCAAAATATTATTAGGTAACAAAAATAAAAAACCTAAGCTTTTCGTGTGTAAGGCAAATAGAGTAATGTAGAAAGGATATTGTTATTGTACAGCTGAGTGCGCGAAAGTGTCAATGATAGCTTTTCCATCTAAGAAATTGTAATCAAATTTGTTGCCTATGAAATATGTAGGTAAATTCTAGCAAATATTTTTTTCAATTTAGAAAATTTGAAAATATTTGAAAAATATTAAATATCGAGCTTTAAATTAAATGTGAAAACAGTCAACGAATTGAACGATTTTATCTTAAAAATTAGTTCTCTAAAATAGGTCGATACAAATACAATCAACTTCGTTGGCTATGTCTGACAGATCTTGGAGCTATGTGGCACGATATTTGAGCTTTATTTGAACAAAATGTTTTTTACAACTCTGCAGAATATATTCGATTATTCACTGCTCTTAGTTCACACACAGCTGCATATCTAAAATTCATAGAGGCACATATACAATTGAGATACTTTTCACAATCCTCTAGCAGTTGAAAGGATTTTTATTTGCTTTGGCACATTCGATGTTGTTTTGCAGATGCAAACGCACACAAAATCCATACCCATGCAAGGCCATACACAAACATGCAAACATATACAGGCAGCTAAACACAAAAGCACACTCGGGTTCCCCCACATTTGCGGCTCTTTCAGCCAACTATCTTGTTTACTTTTCATATGGGGATTTACCAAGCAAAATATTTATAAGTAGTTTGCCAGTTGGAAACTTGCTGGCAGCAATAATATTGGAAAAAAAGATACAATGCTTTTGGCAGACAAAAAATGTCAAACAAGTATTGCAGCGCAGGATTTAAGTGAAGCGACTACTCAATGCACATAAATATTTTGTCCAGTTATGGCTATTTTTCTTGTTTTGGTTTTTTTATAGATTCATTATTTTTGTATGTAAGTATAGTTCATTGTCTAACAAAAGCCATATAAATACAATTTTGACAAATAAAAACCAAAAAACACAAACATTTCATCCAAATTTCACAGTTCTTAAGTAGAATTCCTACATAGAAAGATTTTCGGTGACGGTGTTGCGCATTTTATATAGAGAAAGTAGGCAAAACAGTGGAGGAATAGTCCGGGAGCCAGGAGTCGATTTTGAACTGCGTTTTTATACCGTTAAATTCTTGACTATACTTGTGATTTAGCTTTCACGAATAATGAAAGTGAACGCCAGCTGGCGCACCCGCTGACGTATTTTCCCCCCTCTACGGCGCAGCTGACTATTTTTTTTTATTCTACTAAATGTCAACAATACACAAAAAAATTTCAGCCGGTATTAAATGAGTTGTTAAAAATTTTTTTTCGACACATTTCGCAGCATCCCACGCACGTACCCACTGCTACTGGACCAGCTGACGATTGGTTTCGTCATGCATTCGATGGCGTCTGCCTTCAGTATTAAAATCAGTCGGCATGAAATGATGAGGTCCAAATGACCCCTGGCTCCCGGACTAGAACAAAATTTTCAAAAATTGACGAGGATTTCAAGCCAGCTTAAACTTGCACTTTATTATACCAAAATTTATTACGCTATAAAACTGCTTACCGAACCTGTTTTTACATTCCGATCAAAAAGTTTGAAATTTTGTCAAAGATTTGACGATTTTTTATAAATCTCGTAGAAAGTTTGAAACATATTATTATGGAATGTATGAAAAATTAATAAGTAAGTAGTGAAAAGATGGGGTTGCCAACGAATAATTCAATCATCATTACATTATTCAAATGCATTTTCCGCAGAATGCTCAGATACTATTCTTTGTTCACCGCCTTGTTTTGGGGTTCTTAAATTCTAGCAATTCCTTTTTGAGATCACTTTTTGGTACTTTTATGACAGAATGTATGCGCTGAATTCGTTAAAGAAAATTGCGTTTTATTGATCTAAATGGCAGTAATAGACCAGTTTCCCACGCGGTCATTCAAAACTGCCCAAACAACATATCTTTTGTCAATAATCGGGGGGGATTGAGAGTTGCACCAAGGACGTTTATTGTGTTTCTCACATGCTCTTAGAAAAGAGAAAAAGTTTTTGAGAGAATTTTGCAATTTTTGTCACAACTATTTTAACTAGCAAAAACTTCGAAAATTTGTTTTGTTACTTTCAATTCGGAATAGCAGATCGCCCTCGGAATGTCAAAGTGCCTTTACATTCCTACTGGTCGCCTGCAATATCAGTTTGTGCGCCAACTGAAGCCCCGTTTTTTTTCTTCTTATCGTATTTGTGTTAAAATATTTTCGTGTCTTTTCGATTACTGCTAACATTTTGAGTGCAAGGCGTTGCTTATCTTACACCCTGCATGTTTGTGCTTTGCAATCCTTTCGTTTTGTGCTGTGAACGAGTGTACATCCTTCTGCGTTCGCGCCTGTTTTGTCGGATTAGAAGCTTGTTATTTCGACTTATGTAAGTTCTTATTATTATCACTCTGTTTTTTACTTGTAATACTTACTTGGTTCTTTTGCGTCGTTCTTTTTGTAGCATTAGTGCACCTTTTATGTCGCAGGAGCAGAAATTACTCTGGTGATAACCACAAAGGGCGTATTATAGAAATGTAAACTGTTACATGATGGTCAATGTCATAATTTAGGTTGTATCTACACGATGACCGCCATATCTGAGTGGGTTGGGGCGCGTCTACCTCCTGAAATCGATGCTCTTAGGTAATATTAAACGGTAGCCCAATTTTTATCCTTAAAGTGGTTGCTTGTCGACAGGCTCGGAGGCGAAACTCTTTACTCAAATTGGAAGAGAAGCTCGGTGCGTCTCTGCGTGCATTGCAGCACAACAGAAATTACGTTATATGTGATAAAAGGCCTAATGCTGTCAAGTATAATTTTATTGACTATTTTCTAGAAGATTAGAATTAAAGCCAAAATGTACTACCTCAATTTGCCTGCATGCGAGCCATTTACAATTGTATTAAGTTGAATAAGCTGAGTAGTTGAAATATTTATGGTGTACGAAAAGCGGCTGACAAGTTCGCGGCCCAAGGTACTAAAATATTGGAATGAGTGCAGAACTAGGTTCCTCAACAAGCTAGACCGACCTTCCATTAGTGCAGTTGTTGGTATCGTCACTGGGCACTACCTAATAAGAACACCACGGAAACGTAGTGGGTTACCTTCTAACGTCTTCTATCGCAGTTGCAGGAACGAGACGGAAGTGGAGAGAGTTAAGCAAGAACGGGTTGTCAGAATGCGGAATCGCTGTCTAAACTTTTACTTCATTCGATATCTGGCACATTTAGAACGCGTTGTCGTCCACAATGTTTGATTGTCTATTAGAGAGACACAGTTGTTTCACCACATCGGGAATTAGAGGGTGAGCATGGGCTCAAACAGGTGGTTTCACAATGGGTCTAAGTGGACTCCTCTAGGTCCTCGTGCTGGCAAACCATCTTAACCTAACTTTTTAAACTCTTTTCACATCGTGAATATAATGCTTTTATGCCACTGAAAAAATATTATTTAGGTGTCTCTTCGGCTGGCTTCAGCCCACTTGCGCTTGCAAATTTTCGTTCTCAGAATTCCTCTTACAAATTTCAAAACAATAAAAAGTCACTGGGATTTTAGGTTGGGACTGTAGGATTTAACCAAGTAAATTAACGTAACACTGGCCGTTTATTGTAATCCCTTGAGAGCAGTAAGCAAAAATTCTCGCTACTCCAGATTTGTGGCAAGACTTTTCGACGCCGACTTTCAATTATCACGATAGTCCTTTCTACATTTGACTGGCTTTCTCCCCTTTTTATCATCGTTCTAGTCCACTTTTCTCAACACTTTCTCTTTTTTCATTAGCTCTTAAGCTGAAAATGCGCTACGGTGAAGATTGAGTTTCCAGAAATTGATTTATCTTTATTTTTATTATGAAAAAACGAGGAGTGTTTTCCACATGCCCCTTCATGCCCATTCAACATTTTTTAATTCAGCTCCGAAATATCTGGGACGTGCTTGGGGGTTCTCCGGATTATAAACTATGAAAATTGATTGCAGCTATGAGTTCAGGAATTGATGGCTGATGTGTCTAAAGTATGGATACTAAATTTTGGTACTGTTCTGTCCCATTATGTTTTGAGATTAGGGCGAGCTGTAGTGGCTGCCAAGGATCTCACGCCTCGTCATTGTTTCAGCAGAATCAATGGATGGGGACGAAGTAATTATGCTATCAGTGGGCACATATTATAGATGGACCGTATGGGTGCAATAAGTTGATAGGCTGTGCAAAACAGAGCTGGAAATTCGAAGGAAAAGAGAAACCATGAAGGGATTGCTTTACAGTTTGCCAGGCTTCGGTGTGCAATGCAAACCTTTTTCATATTCTACAGGTTAGAGAGAGAGTTCAAGCTTCTAGAAGTAAACAATATAGCTAATAAGGTGATTTCTGAATTCACAATCCTCCCTTTGTGTATAAGAGACGGATCGTGACATCCAGTGACAGTGCAATAACGTCACTCTACAAACCAAAAATAGTAAACGCGCTCCGAATGGAAATAAAAATTATGAAATACGGCAAAGATTGCGGTAGTGCCTACACTTTCCTCTTGTGGGCGGGCATTTTAAATGTTATCCGATTTTGATGATATTGCGTTTACCCAGTGGTTTTACGTAGAAATATATAAATCTCAAATATTCCAAGCCCACATCATCTTTTATACGCCTCTCTAAGCAAATTTCAATTACTCTGGGCGGCTTTAAATGAAATGGGAACCGAATTTCTTATCCCAGATATTTCCTTTAAATTGAAGATCAAGTGCTCTACTTTTGACTATTAAAGTAAGGCTATGCCGGTGGTCATTTTATTAAATTGTTATGTTCTAGTAAGCGAGGCATCACGTTTCCTCATTCAGCCGCCATGGAATATGCCCTTATGTGTCTGCATGCCGACGAAATCGGTAACTCTATAAGGAAATATAGCGAACATATAAACAAAAACCTTGCACTTTGATAGATCGGACCATAATTACGATTTCTGTAGCGACTTAGCTTCTGTGAAAATATTTCTTCTTATGCAAGTTTGAGAAGAGCAGAAAACATCTTCAAATTTATTTTCAGCAGTTGCAAATCCTATGTTACAATTCGCAAACTATAGGAAATTATTTTTATTCGTAAGATGACGATATACATTTGACCTTAAACTCTCTCAATGCTACATGTTTAACAGCGTTGTTTTTGACTGCCCCTTCTCGCATGTGCCTGTCTGCTTGCTTGCTGCTTGAACAACAGCAATCACCATCTCGAGAGTGCGACAGCGGGTGGTGATGATTTCGTTTTTTACATCCACTTAGCCGTACTTTAGATATATAAATTTATTTAATATAGAAACTCTTATTGACAGTGGCAAGTTGGTTGCACGACGAGTGAAGCAAAGGACATAGTGTGCGGAAATTGCAAGTCGTTGCAGCAAAAATTGCTTGTCACTTGGATGGATACAAATTTATACACCGCGCTTGTCACACCTTTTAACATCTGCCTGCATTCAGCTGGTGAGGTAATTGCATGTCCTTTTGCTTTTCAAATATCTTCGGTGCTTGTCTGCTTGAACATTCAGTTTATTTTCTTATTCCTACTCGCTCCTGTCTTATCTTCTTTGTGTGCTACCTCTGCTCGCTAGTTACCTTGTGATACACTGAGAGGAGCAGGTGGAAAATAACAAGGAAAACAGAATACAAAATAAACTTACTTCATAGTTTTACGCTTCTTTCGAATTTTCATCGCATTCCTTTACTTATTTAATATATGCTTGTCAATTGTTGGGACCACCTGTCACTACCAGCTTCTAAATAGGAATGCAATTTACCTTTGCGCCGTAAGTTTGTATGGTTTTTGTGTGTGCAAATGCGAGCATGCACGAATTTGCGTTTTTGCGGCCTGTGACAAGGGTTGAGTGCAGTCGCCTTTACCTTTTCTTTAATACCTACATACAAAGTCATCTTTGACTCCACAGTAGCAGCAGCAGCGGGTAGCTACAGTGGCACAAAGTCAGTTAAATGCATAGCTGCTTTTATCCAATTTGGAAGGAAAACACATTCGCATACACATTTTTTTCGAAATTCAATGGTGCTGTGCGAATGGGCTATCGGCAAACCCTACCAAGACTGGTATGGTTCTCTTTACCAGAAGGAGGAAGCATGATAGATTCGTTCTGCCAAAGCTAAAAGGACTCAAATTCCAACTATCTAAAGAAATCGAACCCCTTGGGATAATCCTCAATAGTAAACTCCTTTGTCACACGTTGAATCAAAGACATCCGCAGCACTGACAGCCTTCTGGCAGTGCAAGGGTTTATTTGGGAAAACGTGGGGTCTTTCTCCTAGTAAGATCTTATGGATCTAAACGGCTGTGATAAAACGTATTATCAATCAATGCATCAGTGGCCTGGATGAGTAGACTCTCTCTCTCGTGGGAGTCAGGAGGACTTTATCGAGACGGAAACTTATTCCCATAGCCAATAGTTGTATGATAAAACTCAGTTTGAAAAGTATCTTCCTTTAGGTTTTCTTCTTATCTTCTGGGAAAATATTTCTTGACCAATAACAATTACGTTCCAACTGCAAAAAAAAAGATTAAACACTGCAAAAGCTTTTCTTTTGAATTTAATAAAATCTGAAATACAGCCAGTGCATCAGTTAAATGAATATGTGCCACTGTATCTCCATTATCAACGCAATTTTATTCGTTGTTATTAAGCTATTCCTCTTTTTTGCTTTTGTGTGCGTTAAGTGTGTAGTTAAGCACTTCTGCCAAGTTCAAGTACTTTACATTTTGAATAGCCTAAATACACGGTAATATCGTACTAACTGTAATACGAGTATACACAGGTATGTTTGTATGTACAAACCGTGAAGTGCCTAAATGTAGGCACTGTGAATGGCTATGGCTTCTGCCTAGAAAAGTACGTTTCTTCCAAGGATATTCGCACATCTCAAGCCAACATTATTTTGAAGTTTTGGTAGTAGTTGATTTCATTGCTTGACATACTCTGGGCTCTATCCTTTCAACGCACTTTTCAGCATTGCTAGTTGTTCTAACGCGAGCCAGTAACGGCCGTTGAATCTTAGCGCAAGTGTGTCCTTTTAACTCATAAAATTTTGCCTGCGACCTTCTCGAGTGGCGGCGTTTTGAGTGGAGAAATAAAATTGCGAATGATGGTAGCTGGCAGGCGCCCGAAGCGGAAAGGTAATCTTGAGGATGGGCTTTGGCATTGACACAGCAGTTGGGTGACTACACTAAAATACCACAACTCAATCCATGTAATTGTGTCTAGTTAAGTGTCCAGGCAGTGGTTGCTTAAATGGGAGATTGGTGGCAGTATGAGCACCTAACATTTGTGCTGTGGCAGCGAGAGCAAACGTGTATGTATGTATATGAGGGGAGCATAATCTTATTTGAAAGGTAAGTCGTTGCATTACTTACAAATTATGTATATGTATATGCGATGCGTTGACACTCACTCACGGATCGGACTAATTGACAACCTGAAAGAATGAATGCTTCACTTTCAGCCCCATACAACGCTCAACCTCAGCCCTGTGAAGTGGTTGCGGCTGGAGGCGCGCGTGTGGGGGTGGAGATAGTTAATTCAATTTAGTTGCGAATGCAGTGGTTGCAAAATTAAAAATTTCTGTTTCACAGTGCCACGCCTATTTATAGATTGGTTTTTGGCGCTTAAAGTAGAAGCTGAGGGCGGTAGCAGAGCACCACAGCAAGTGGTTTCAATTAATTCAAATTGATAAACCCACACACTCTCGGGCTCCCACACGTAACACGTAAGAGGCGGCAAAAAGTATGACAAGTATGTACGTATATGCATGTACTTGTTCAGAAGATGGTTGCTGAATGGCAAGAGAAATTCGGGTATAATTTATTTATATATTTAAAAATCAATGTTAAAGTTTCAACAGCTTTTACTTCGAAGCAGAGAAAAGTGCCGAAAGCCAAGCCACATATAATACAAAGCGTACCAGGTAGGAAATACTTGATACATCTCATCGGAATCACCTTAATTTAAATAAAAACCCTCTAAGAGTTCATGCCGCCCCCAAATGACAGATGGCGATTCTGAAGAGCGGTTTTATGGCGAAGTGCACTTTTCCACTGGGTATACTGTTGCCAGAAGACGGCCGCCGTAACCGAATGGTTTGGTGAGTGACTACCAGTCGAAAGTGCACAGGTTCGAAACTCCGTGCATGAAACACCAAATTATACCATATAATAGAAAAATTGTTTTCTAATAGCGGTCGTCCCTTGGCAGGTGATGTCATGCCTCCGAGTGTATTTCCTCCACGAAAAAGCTCCTAATAAAAAAAAAAATATTTGCCGTTTGGAGACGGCTTAAAACTGTTGACATCAAAAAGGGCTCAACGGAATCGACGAAACCAAAATTCCACGTAATTAGCTGTTACAATATCGGCACCAGAAAACACCATTCACAATTTCAGCGGCCTGGCTTGCATTTTCGCCTTTATAAACTGTAAAATGTACCGAATTTTCTCTTCGTTGACTTCCGTTGCTAACGCCCTGTAACTCTCAACTGAATAGGACAAACAAAACACAGCAAAAGAATTTTTGTTAGTTGATCGTTACTTTACGACACATCGAACACTACAACCATCTACCGAGAAAATGATGGATTTCTTTTTTACTTTTTCTCATTTTTCATTTTCTCCGTCTTTCTAGTCGGAATTTGGTTCCGAAAGCTATTTTGAATTTTGAAAAACTAACATCAGATTCGTAATTAGCGACCCCAAAACCCCCCCTTATATGAAGTTGATTTCAAATTGTATGATTATTTTAAATGATCGTCCGCTATGGGATGTGCCACTTTTAATTTTGAAATGTTTATTACGAATTCATAATCACCAGCCTGTGCAAAGTTTTATTAAAATCGGTTGATTATTTTCAAAAGTCGTTAGCCACATTTGAATCACTATTTTGAATTTTGAAAAACTGACAACAGATTTCAAATCAGCGCCCACAGAAACCTCTATGACCTATGTGAAGTTTCATTAAAATCGACCAATGGCTTGATATTTTTGTCCTTATAACTTTCGCACTGTCTTTCTCTCGCGCCATGCAAAAGAATTAAGTGTTGTTTTTGTTCGTCGAAAGAGGACTTTACTCGACTTTATTCACATTATCCACTTCGTTCAAAGTAGTTCGAATCACTGAAGGAGGGACAGAGTGAGAGAAAAATGTAAGCTTCATAGAAAAGTTTCGCGTTATTACACTTTCAGGTACGCATCTCTAATAACGTAAAAACGGCGTTACTGTTTAAAATTCATTACTTGCTGCCATGCAAAAATGGTTAAAAGACCATGCGTTGGAAACTAATAAACTTTTCCGCTGGGCATCTTCATACAATCATCTGTATATGAATAAAATTCATATAAGCAAGAAAATAATTATTTGTACAAACAACCATCTGCAGACAAACTCGTTGAAAACATAAATGAAACACTTCACCTCGAGCAATCAATTTTGAATTTTGCACAAGAAGTTTGTACAAACTTCGAATGACTACTGGTTGGGTAAAATATCAAATCACGTTACTTCTGGCCCCTCTCTCTCTCTTACACTCTTTAATTCACCAACCATTTGTGTATATCACTCAAGTGTTGCTGCCGCCTTAAATCGTATGCACTTTTTGGTTTTACTGTGAAACAAAATATCTTGGCACCACTTGCTCTGACGTCGACGAGTCAAGTGCACTCATCACTTGGGAGACAAGTTTTTGATATTTATTTTAAACACATCATTAATTATTCGAAATTATACGCCTCAAGTAACAATAAAAATATTGAAAAAATAGAGGGGTCTTGGTTGATTTGTGCGAGATGTGGTGAAAGATTTTGGAGGCACTTACTTGGTTGGCTAAGTATTATGAAATTGTTGAGTGGAGCAGTCAAAATGAAAAAAAAAAGGATTTATTTGACACCGGGGAGTTTAAAAAACACATATTTTTTGAACACAATACGAATATGAAAACATTTTTAACGTAATTTGATGCGATTTGGCCCTCGCCTAGTTTCTTTCTCTAAAAAAGCTTTTGCTTTGCAGGAGTAAACCTTCCGGTTAGTGCAATCGGACTGCCATCTTACCACATTAATTTGTCGGTACCATATTGACGGCTGCCTTCTGTATCTCCCGAATGGCTCGGCCGATATTCATCTTAAAGGGTTGAATCTTTTTTCAATTATTTGCGTAATATTGACATTGAACGACATCCTATAAAAAAATCTATTATTTGACCAGTTGTGTCTTAAAGCTGGTAATTACTACTCTATGACCGAAACCGTGTTTCTAAGATCTTCTTATAAGTTTTTGAAAAATCCAAAAATGGCATTCATTTTGTAATAATCTTATGATATTTCATTCTAAGTTTGAGAATAATCGGTAAGAATTGAAAGAGTCTCGGAAAGGACGGCAAAAATTTTTGACTGACGAGATAAATGTGAGCCAAAATTTACGAAAATCCATGAATCACACAAGAAATTATAGCTAGTGAATTGGCACTATCGCGAAGAAATCCGCATATTTTGAATGAGAGTTCGAAAAAATATCGAGTTCTTTTTGCTCAATATTTTCTAAGAAGGATCGAAAATTGCCAGTATAGCACCTTTAATATGCTTCCAATAGGCGGCGAGACTGGGTTTTATAAGTATTACCCGGAAACTAAACAACAGTCAATCGGATGGAGCTCAAAAGGAGCAAATCCATCCACCTGTTAAAGCCTAAAGCCAGACAACAAAAGTCTGACACGAAAGTGATGATCAACTTTTTTACTGAAGTCTCATTTCTAATCGAACTTAGGACTTTCGGATTATTGGACAATGCACAGGCAGGTTCTGTTGTTGGCAATACGTTGTTACTCCCATTTACTTTTTATATAATTGCATGTAACATTTCTGTGCGTATTAGTATTCACCCTGTAGTGGAAAGCCATACTACTCAGGAAACATTCTAGTTTTTCGACTAGTACTTGATGAAAGAACTCATATTAGCTCCAGAGCGACCAGAATTGTACCAGTAGCAAAATTACAAATTAGAGGAGTGTGCAAAACAAATACTTTCTGTTTTTTCTTTTGTCCATTTTGAGCAAATACATTAACAGTATATTAACCCTTTGCGGTCGATGCCGGCGCCGTGGCGGTATTCGCTAATTGTCGTAAAAGTCTGGCGGACGGCAAGATGTCATTAAGAGAAATTGAGTTTTCAACACACCAACCATAACACACTAAACGCTTACAAAATCTAAGTTTTAGAAAAAAGAGGGGTTCTTATTTTTGAAAAGAAATAAATAAAATTAAACTTTTACATTTATAGATCACTAATACCGATTGGTATTCCCATCAGAGAAATTTACCGATCGCAAAGGGTTAAAAATATCAGTTGCTAGCATTGAAAGAAAAAGTTATATTATACATAAGCCCTATAACTCCAGATATTAGTTGCCTTGCTATTTATAATTATATTATACAGGGTAGGCCATTTAAAGCGGGCCCATCTGGCAACCCTATAACTTTTGACAGGAACGTCAGATCGACTAATGACATAGCGCGTTGGAAGCGTCAGTCCAAGACAATTTTTACCATGGAGCAGTACACTCCAAAAGAACGCGCTGAAATAATTCAGCTTTACATCCAAAATAACTTCTCAATTGTGAAAACTCAACGTGCGTTTAAAAAAAAAATAAAGTTAAAAGTGCGCCATCCAAAAGCACTTTACAGCGTTTATACGCAAAATTTATTAACCACGGTAGTCTCAGCAATACCAGCCACGCATCCAGACAACGTACACGACGTTCTGCTGAAAATATCGAGGCTGTACGAGCCAGTGTTGAGGAGGCTCCGCGAACATCGAGTTATCGTCGTTCTCAGGAATTAGGCATCGTTTTGTTATGCCAATCATCGAAGAAAATGACATGGAAGGCTACTGGTTCCAACAGGACGGGGCTACATGCCACACTTCACGCGCTACAATCGATTTTTTGAAGCCATTGTTCCCTGGAAGGTTGATTTCGAAAAATGGTGATTTTCCGTGGCCACCGAGATCACCAGATTTGACGCCACCGGACTTTTATTTGTGGGGTTATCTGAAATCCAAGGTATACATCAACAAGCCAAGGACTCTAACTCAACTTAAAAACAATATCCGACGCGAAATCGCCGCCATACCGGCCGAAATATTGGCCAAAACGATGGAAAACGCCGAAAAAAGGACACATTTGGCCATCAAGGCCAGAGGCAAACATTTGAAGGATATCATTTTCAAAAACTAGCTGGAACAAATCTCCTTGAATCAAAATAAATGATTTTTCATATCAACACAAAAAAAATGTTTTTTTCAATGTTTTTTTTCAGAAACAAATGGGCCCGCTTTAAATGGCCTACCCTGTATTATTTATAATTATATTTTATATAAATAACTAAAATAAAAATATTATAAATACGACGAACTACTTCAACTGCACATCAAATTGGCGGGAAGGTAGTGCAGAACCAGTTGATTTTACTATGGGGTAATTTTCGAAAATCTTATTTAGGAGATACTTTACAGTTTGCTTTATAGCTATTTGCTCTTTGCTGTACATAACGGTTATGCTACGAATGTCTGTGTAGCCTCAACTGTCCATTTGGAGTGTCTGCAACTGTCTGATATGTTTTTTCGCGTTTTCCTTACAAACAGTAAAAAACAAAAATTATATGCTGAAAAAGATACCTCATGCAAATCAGAAATGAATTCGCAGCACGCCAGGCATTACATCTATATTATACCAAAAAAAAAAAAAATAATAATAATAAAAAAATAATAATAGCAACTGCAACGAAAAGAACTCAACAACTAAATATTATAGAGCCAGCAACTATTGCAAAAAAAAAAAAAACAAAAAGTGAAAGAACAGAAGGGCAACCGCCTGAACCAAAAGCTCGCACAACGTTATTTGAAGTACCAAATGTGGCTGAATCACGGCAAATTCTAGGAAATACATCTCCAGTCGACAACACTCAGCCTCAACTGTCGCTGGCTGCCTTTTACCCTCTTCCGCGGCACCAACCTTCACCATGGGCGGCTAGTTCGCTGTGCTTGACTGCCTGGTGAGTTGTTCGGTTCACTGACTGGAGCCGGTTGGGCTGGTGCTACATGGCTCCGCCGTTTATTGGTGTTGTTGCTGATTTCTACTCTAGATTCGTATTACGTCTGCTGTAAAGTGATTGTGCCCCTCTTCTACAATTTGCTACTATTATGATTTTATTTTCATTTTTGTAGTGTGGCCCGTTGCGATTTTTACGTAGCTTGTTTTTGTAACATTCTCCCTGTGTTCTTGTTGTTGCTATTGGATTTTTAGCTCATTCATAGTCTATGATCTTTGTTGTTATCAGCGGCGATGTAGCAAATGAATACACATTTCATTGCCAACTTAGCCGTCATAATATTTAAATTTCAGTCTCAGTGAGGAAATGGAAAACGTGGAAAATTTGAAGATTGGAGCTAAGGGGTCCGGTATCGAAATATTCAATGTTAAAGCTTTGAATTTTGGAGTATATGCAAGTTAAATAAAAAACATCGAGTAAATGAATTAAATAAAGTAAAAACACTTTATAGATTTTCATCACAGGTCAAAAAGTAAAACGTAATTTAATTCGGTAGCAAGTAATGCTCTGGCTAATCTAGTGTAACCAACTTCAGATCGCTAGCGTACCTGATACACGGGCAACAGCTGTCTGTTAGTTGGCTGAATGACAGTTCAGAGTATTGTTTACGCAGGGCGGCCAAATAGCCAAACATTCAATGCCTCGTTAATTTTTCAAAGTGAAGACGATATTCTACAAGTGGGAATGGGATTCGATTCATAAATTACTGTCTCATACACTTTTTCTTTTATATATGTGGAACAAATGCGTACACCTTTTTTTCAAAAGTTTTAAATTGTAATGGAAATTTGTTAAAATTTTTTTAAATTCTGCACAAAGTTTTAAACTTCAAGTTATATGAATTTTGTTGTAGTAAAAGTTAAATAAATAGCCAAAAATTTGCAATATGCCCGTATCACGCTGCTATTTTTGTGAATACAAGTGCCTGCTCCGAGTTAGTCGATGCTGACGGACATACGTGGCTCTTGATGAATTCAAGTACAAAGTGGCGCAAACTTAAACACCTTATTGGAAGATTTAGATTTACGGCGGCCGCCGTAGTCGAATAGGTTGGGGCATGTCTACCATTCGGAAGTGCGTAAGTTCGAAACCCATGCATGAAACACCAAACAATAGTAAAAGTTTTTCTAATGGCGGTCGCACCTCAGCGGGCAATGGCAAACGTCCGCGTGTATGCCATGAAAAACCTCCTCATAAAAATACTTCTGTCTTTCGGGACGGCTGAAAACTGTAGGACCCTCCATTTATGGAAAAACTTAAGACTTTCAACACAAACAGGAGGAAGAGCTCTGTTCTCTCTCTAGATCACTTTTGGATGTCACATTTATGTAGATATAAACTGAGTTTTGTAAAATATTCACAAGGAAATATTTCGTTTTCATTTTTTTCTTAAAGAAACCTTTGCCATTTTTTTTATATAAGATGCAAAGGAATTTAGTTCCTTGTGATATATTCGCCCAACTACTTTCTTACGACTGCTAAAGACGAAAAGTTAAGCCCCAAAGCCCTAAGGAATTTGATACAGCAATTTGGTAGTTCGAAGAATAAAGTGGCTTTTAGATTTCAGTGGCACTGCGTTTTTTGCATTTTACTAAATTATATAGGGTTTTCCCACAGGAGCGGTTCGAAATTCTTTTTAAATTTATTTGAAAGGTCAATGCATGACAGGTATTTTGTACGCAAAATAACATCGGTCAAGTAACGCTGCGGCTTCGCATCGTGGCAAGGATCCAAAAGGTTCCTGAATTGGAGGAATGGTCTGATTTATATTGACTTTCAGAGCATCCGTTGATTGCGGCTTACTTATTGTACATAGACCTGTGAGTTAAAAAATGTCACAAGAAAAATTATTGAATATCATCCAGACTGATGAGGTCCATGGATCTGTATCTTCAAGTATTTTCATGCTATATAAGGCATATTAGATACACACACATACATACACATCATTTTATAAATCATAGCAGTTAAACATCATTCAAGTGGCGTCATGAAACTCTGTTCATTCAATTATTTAATACCCTTACTAAAACATGTATGCATAAAAAATGCTTACTTAGCAAATATCTCGCACAAAAAGTTGATTAAAAGGTACACATACACGCGTATACATACATACTCGTACTCCCATATACCCAACTTTAAATAATAATGTTTATCCACACCGGCAGCAGTTACAACAAGTCGTTACGTCAGTAATAAAAGGTAACTAACTCAATCAGGCCCCGTTGTGTACTTTTCACAATGTTTTTCAAAACTTATAGTATACTCTGCTTTTTTATTCTCTTGTACCTACTTTAATATTTATTATTGATTTTTTCTTCATTACTTCCTGGCGATGAGATGTTGGAGCTTTTGAAGTGCGCAACGATAAAATACGTAAATTTTTATATCTTTATATATGTATATATTTCTTATGTTCGTGTGTTTGTCACTGAACTCCTCCTAAACGACTGAACCGATTTTGATGAAATTTTGTGTGTGTGTTCAATGGGATTCGAGAATGGTTTAGATTCACAATTTGGTCTCCTGGGGTCTCGAGATATAGGTCAAAACGTGGACCCGGGTAACCTTCGGACGTGTATGTACAATATGGGTAGCAAATGGAAGCTGTTGGTGAATGCTTTAGTTCAGAGTATTTTTCATGCCGCTCCGTGACTAGGGTCTCGAGATAGAGGCCAAAACGTGGACCCTAGAATATGTTTGTACAATATGGATAGCAATTGGAAGCTATTGGTGAATGCTTTAGTACAGAGTATTTGTCATGCCGCTCCGGGACTGGGGTCTCGAGATATAGGTCAAAACGTGGGCCCGGGTAACCTTCGGATGTGTATATACAATATGGGTATCAAATGGAAGCTGTTTGTGAATGCTTTAGTTCAGAGTATTTTTCATGCCGCTCTGTGACTAGGGTCCCGAGATAGAGACCAACACGTGGACCCTAGAATGTGTATGTACAATATGGATATCAATTGGAAGCTATTGGTGAATGCTTTAGTACAGAGTATTTCTCATGCCGCTCCGTGACTGGGGTCTTGAGATATAGGTCAAAATGTCGGCCCGGGTAACCTTCGGATGTGTATATACAATATGGGTATCAAATGGAAGCTGTTGGTGAATGCTTTAGTTCAGAGTATTTTTCATGCCGCTCCGTGACTAGGGTCCCGAGATAGAGAATAACACGTGGACCCTAGAATGTGTTTGTACAATATGGATATCAATTGGAAGCTGTTGGTGATTGCTTTATTACAGAGTATTTCTCATGCCGCTCCGTGACTGGGGTCTCGAGATATAGGTCAAAATGTGGACCCGGGTAACCTTCGGATGTGTATATACAATATGGGTATCAAATGGAAGCTGTTGGTGAATGCTTTAGTTCAGAGTATTTTTCATGCGGCTCCGTGACTAGGGTCCCGAGATAGAGACCAACACGTGGAGCCTAGAATGTGTTTGTACAATATGGGTATCAAATGGAAGCTATTGGTGAATGCTTTAGTTCAGAGTATTTTTCATGCCGCTCCGTGACTAGGGTCCCGAGATAGAGACCAACACGTGGACCCTAGAATGTGTTTGTACAATATGGATATCAATTGAAAGCTGTTGGTGAATGCTTTAGTACAGAGTATTTCTCATGCCGCTCCGTGACTGGGGTCTCGAGATATAGGTCAAAACGTGGGCCCGGGTAACCTTTGGTTGTGGATGTGCAATATGGGCATCAAATGAAAGCTGTCGATAAGTGCTTTAATGTGGGGTAATTTTCATACCTATTGATGACTAGGGTCTCAAAATATATGCCAAAACGTGGACCCACCATGTCTTTGCCCAGCGAAGTGGGCCGGGTTTGCTAGTACTATATATGTGTGTGCAAGCATACCTACATACGTATGTATGTATATATTTACAGTAGAAACTCGTTTCTTGCACGCAATGAAAACCGGGCTCGATGCAAGTTTGTTCAGTACCACACTGTTTCAGAGCCTCTGCAGCGTCATAACATCGTTTAAGCACGCATTGTTTTGCTCTGCCCAATCCATATAGACTGCTGCTCTTGCCTTCTCCGACGTAATTTTATTCGTGTTTATCATTACGTTGTCGTTAGTTCATTCACGGACTGTTTTGTCGTCTTCAATACAGTGTTCTTCATTTCAAGCTGTGGGTTCCAAATGAGGTGCAGCAATCCATGGCTTGATTTCAAATTGGGAGACTTGGAGCAATGGTTCTACTTGTCGAAGCAAAGTTGCAATGAATTGAATATTGGATGCATCAACAGCTATCGTAATCGTAACTCTGAAAAAGGAATGATATCGTCACAATCCCAGTCAGACGCCTTTTCAAACAGCTTTTGAAACGATGAAGTTGCAGTAGATTATCCCACGAACGAGCTAAAAAGCAAGCATATTGCATTTTTCAGGTCGATATTTCGCAGTGACTCATCGATAGTTTCTCCACGAGCAACAACGTGTCTTAAGAGAGAGAGATTTTTTGTAGTTCAATTTAGTAAGCCTTATAACGTTTTGATCCATGGGCTGTATTAGAGCCACCCAGTTTGAAGGAACGCCCATTACCGATATTTGGCCCTCGTAGTACTTTGATGCGCCATCTGTGGAGTGTTATCTATAAGAAGACGAGCTTTTTCCGGAAGATTTTTCGCACGAAGGAACTCTTTTATCAGTGTTTATCAGTGCATATTTAAGCAATTTTTGATTTCAACAAAAAAAAAAAAAAAAAATATTCTGTGAACCCTTTCTTCGCGTAACAAACTTCTTTATAGATCGTTCATTTTTTTTAATAATGCACGTGCAACTGTTTAGCTAATGCATTACTGGAAATTCCCGCATTTCATTTGTTCA
This sequence comes from Anastrepha fraterculus, assembly GCA_037575425.1. Classification (NCBI taxonomy): domain Eukaryota; kingdom Metazoa; phylum Arthropoda; class Insecta; order Diptera; family Tephritidae; genus Anastrepha; species Anastrepha fraterculus. The sequence goes on from JAYXIM010032442.1 coordinate 100,994, forward strand.
GCTATTTTTTTTTTATTGTAAACAGCGTAATTTAATCTACGCCATATGCCATTATGAGACCACAGCATACAAAAGTTAACGCAAAACTGTCATTTTGTCAGCAAATGAATTAGACAGTACTTCCCCTAAATTAATTCACTGATTCAATTCAAAAAATGTCATTACCTTAATGATATCGACGGTACTTCGCCGAGCTTTATTCTCAAAAATACAACATTAAAAGAATAAAAGGGGAACACAAAAGAAAAAATGCTACAAGTATCGTGGTAAAAATTTTCTAATGTCGCAAGTATTGCGTACTCAATAAAAAAAAAAAAAAAATATTGTGTTACAAGTATCGAGTTTCTACTGTATATACACTACGTTAAATAACTATAACACAGAAACTTATTGACACATTTTAATAATTTATTTGTTTCTCACTTAATTTTTATATTTTTTTTTATAAAAATGTAGTTGATTCTTTTACAAAAACTATACCCTATGATCAAAAAGTACCGGGAACGTTTAATTTAAACGAACCGCGCACGTGGAACCGGTCCATATTTTTTTCTTACGTTGGTAGGACTGTAAGGTACACATCCGTCACTTTTTAGCGCCGTCGGATCATTAGTGTCTGCCTGGCCGGCAGGAAATGTGGGCAAATAACTCTTGGATTTTAAATGATGAAAATTAACCAAACACCAAGTAATTACCATCGCGCAAGCACCGTATTCAAATGATATGACCCCGTGTGACTTCTTTTTGTTTCCCAAGTTGAAGTTACCACTTCGTGGAAGGAGATTCCCGTCGATAGAGGAGCTGGTACCGGTACTTTCTGATCATAGGGTATAAATCCAGGTTTCAAGCTTTATATAAACAAAAATAAAAAATTAAAAAATGTTAACAAAATTTTATACTTTCAGTATGTACATAAATAGTTTTATAGCCCATTTAATTTTGATATAATAGAATGCAAGCTTCAAGTAGTTTTGTTTTTTTACAATTTTTTTCGCTCATCGTTTCGAGTGTTTTCTTGTCGAACATTTCTTAAAATGTAATCAATAAAAGAAAAAAATTCTACAAGTAAAACCAACAGTAGAACTTAATGGGCTGTAAAAGTGCATACTCAAAATTGCTTTTAAAATTGTGATTAAAAATAGGTGACATTTTGCTGAGTTTTTTTTTAATATACACAAAGTTTGAAACTCAGATGTCGTGGTTTTTGTATTAGAATAAACTATATTTTCATAAAAAAAAAATTAAATAAGACACAAATAAACTGTCAAAATCCGCCAATAAGTTCTAGTGCTATAGTTATTTGACGCAGTGTATGTCTATACAATTTAAGTAAAAACTACACATGTACCGAGAATATGCTGACTATGAAATGTGGCTAGAGTGCAGTTTTTGTTGTTTGTTTCTGTAGAGGCGCCCAGCACCTTTATGTGCTTATACTTTGCGACAGAGTCGACGCGCCAGTTTCGCTTGCATGCAAGTTTTTGTTTTTCGCAGTGGATGAATGGTGGCTGGTTTGTTCGTAGCTTGATGGTTTGGATGGTTGAGTGGCTGACTGTTGGTTGACTGCCTGGATGCTGCCTTAGAGGCGTTTTGGGAAGAATGAGGAGACTATCAGCAGCTCTTTCTCTTTGCACTTTGACAGTAAACAAAAGCTGATGGCAACGGTAAGTGGAAGAGGCATGCAAAGTAAAGTGGTAAATAGGAAAATGTGTAGAAGTAGTTTGTGCTGGCTTTAAATTAGGTATCAGTTAGAAGAATTTTCTTCTAAATTAAATTTTAACCGGTTGGATGGAATAGCTGCATTTTTATTTAAATGTTTTTGAAAGATACAATTTTGAGGAATTTAAGCAAATCAATTTGGGTGAAACAATTTGTATTAATCACATTAAATACAGGAAATAGTGAATCGCAATTCTAAGGAAAATATGCATCGTACGAAAGTTTATTTAAAGCATTTTACATTAAATTTATTTCTCCTCAGAAGCTTTCAACATTTTCTACAACTTTAATTGCTATCCAACATCAACAGTTACCATATGTGTAGACCTTTTTCTTATAATGTTTGTGATACAAGTTCGTAAAATTGCTTAAGAAAAGAAGAATCTGCACTCTTGTTTTAGTAAAGCGGAACTTAGCAATATACATTTTTGCCAAATTTAATTTTTGAAAACAAAGTACGTTTCAATATGCCCGCACAGCTCCATACAAAAATAAAGACATTTTGTTGAACAATTTGTACTAAACTAAAAAAAAAAGTTTCATGGAAATTTCGTTGAACAACATATCATTGTGATCCTTTTGGATCAAATCGGCAACCCTGGTTATAATAATGTATTTTACTCCAAAATTTTAATTCGAATGCACACTTAAAGTTGGCTTACATCGGACCTATTATGGGCATTTCGAGCTTGGTAACCGACATCGTCATTAAAAAGCAGATTAATCATACAAAACTGTTCCCTCGATGAGACTACTCTACTTTTAACGATAAATTTGTTGCAAATTAGAAACGTCTAAAATAAATATTCAAGTAAGAAAAGAAGTTGCAAAACGTATTTCGACAAAAATATTTAGTAAATATTAATATACACTTATGTTATGGTTGCTTGTGAAGAAAAAGGAGTATAAGTAGTAACAACTTTTCTTAATTTTTAGAAAGAGAAAATTGATTGAGGCTAATCCCGCATTCAATCGAACTATGTAAAAAACAGATCGATTTGCTCAAACTAGCTGCGGTAATTATTCATATGTGAACATAACATTATATTCATTTATTCTTACACCGTCATGGCCCCAATTACCGTCACACCATTACATCAACAGCAACAACAACTATATTTTTTTTTTACCCTTTGCTTCTCGCTGACACCACGCTTTCGTTATAAAGTTGAGGTCGAGGTTAACTTTTCATTCAAATTGACTTTTTTCTTTCGCTTGTATCGATGAAGCGCTGCAAGCTTTCGTTAATTAAGTGCCAGAATCAAAGGTGATGCAGTGGGAAAACTTGTATACTAACGGCGAAGAGTGCTCAAAAAAGGAATATCAAAAATCAAAGCATTCATACAAAAGTATGAAAGTTATGACTCGTACAAAGGAGTAGACACGAGTATAAAGTGGAAAATTAGTTCACAACATTTTTTCTATTAAATACAGAGATTCTTTTGAATTTAGTAGTTAAAGAAGTACAAAAAGTGCATACCTACATACAAAAAGTACAACAACTGGTGCTATGGGAACTGGTGATGAAACATGAAAATTTTAATGTATTTAACACTTATAATATAATAATAATAAAACCATTAAACTCTTTAGAGGAAAAGGCAAACAATTTCTGTTTTAGTTGTACTTTTTTTAAATTTTAATTTATAAATATTGGAATTAAGTTGAGCTCAAAACCGCATTTTACATAAAAAACACAATTTTACAATGCTATAAATAAATGAAGCACTAAAAGAAATGGTGTAGTTTATCTAAAAAGGTATACGAGTATATAAGGCGATATTTTATCCCTAAGCTCAACTTAATTTTAGGAAAATTTACGATTACATACTTTATATATAATATCATATTACAAGGTAATTCCAATACTTTTTGAATTGAAAAATTATGTGCAACGCTATTCAAAATATACATCTTAAATAAAATGTTCGCAATCATAATTTACTTAGTTCAGCTGTATTATTATTTACCGTTTGCGGCTTAAGAATTAGGTGGCAATGCCACACGCCAATAGGTCTAATTAAAACTTTGTTCATTCTTGTGAAGCAGAATTTTATGATAACTGTATAACCTGACATCTAATTTAAGTTTGTTATTCATTAAAACTTTTCTGTATAATAAAGTGGCAACGCCTTATTATATTAAAGATATATTAATACCATGTATATATATTTTGGAAACATATTATTTGGAATTAACTACTTAAAAACAAAAAAAAGTAGATGGTAGGTTTAGGTTATACTGGCTGGTCGAAGCCACGCAGAGACCATTTTGGTCCATATTGTACCAGATTAGAGTCCTATTTAGCGAAACTATGCATTACTCAAGGTGCGCGTACTGTTCGCTTGAGCTCCAGTTCAGGGATATATTCTAGCCTTTCAAAGCTGTGAGCACCCCGTTAGCATAGTCTAGTTTTCGAGAGAGCCGGACAGTAGCATAGAAGATGCTCCAAGGTTTCTCTTGTAGCCAGCCCATTACATTTCCTGCAAACGTCGCTAATTTAGCTTATAAGCGTGTGTTGTTACTCCTAGGTACTTGGCGCAGGATTTCAGCGATAGAGATACCCCATCGCGCGAGGGTAATGCCGATGCTGGAACTTTGTAGGTGGTAACTTCAGCTAAAAATATTTGTTAAAAGTTTGTTTTACATCTGATACCTATATTTTAATGTAATATTAAGCTCAAATGATTGATAAATTGCTAAGTTGTAATACAGTTTAGGTGGCAACTATTTCAAATAAAAATTTTTTGTTTGGAATGGACATTTATTAAAAATATTTTCTTTGATAACTATGGTGTAAAGAAATAACTTACGGTTTCAATAAATAAGCTTTTTTTTAAATACACCCAAATGGCAACACTAGCTAAAACTATTGTTATATCAACGCCTATTTCGACACCTTTCAACTGATACCTATATTTTAATATTCAACTGAAATGTAAGATAAATTGCTATTACTGTAATAAAATTTAGGTGGCAACACTATCAGACATTTTTTTATAGATTCTTCTTACAAATATTTTACTTGACAACCACGACCTAAATAAACAAATTTTTTTTAACAAACAAATGGCAACACCAGTTAAAACTAAAGCTATTAAAGCCTATTTCGACACTTTTCAACTCATACCTATATTTTAATGTTCAACTGAAATGTAAGATAAATTGCTATTATTGTAATAAAATTGAGGTGGCAACGCTATCAGAAATTTTTTTCGTGGAATAGATTTTTCTTACAAATATTTTACTTGATAACGACGAAGAAAATAAACAACTTTGATTAATGCTAACAAATGGCAACACCAGCTAAAACTGCTTTTATTAAAACTTGTTTCAACGCCTTTCATCTAGTACCTCCTATATCCTATATTTTGCATAAAAATTCAGGTGGTAACGCTATCCCACATTTGGTTTTGGAATGTAATTTTCTTAAAAGTATTAAAATAACAATATTATTATTGAAAAATGTTTTTTTAAAACACTAGCAAGGGGCAACACCCAGCTAAAATGAGCCACACATAAGTTACACACATCACGTCGACTTTTCCCTGGTGCAAACAATTTTAAAGTTCAGAAGTTTCAGAGTTATGGTCTTTTGAAGAAACTATCTACGTTTTTATAGATGTATGCATATGTGAAGATTTTGCAATCCACATTTGTTTTTTTGCTGATTTGTATTTAAATTATAATTTTTAAAATTTTTATAACAAGCCATAAAGCATTGCTACCATAGCTCTGGTATAAACAATTTTCTTTTACAATTAAGTCTACATAAGCATACATATATACCCTATATACATACATATATTCATATATACTATATATCTTTTGTAAAATGTTGTAGCATACAATTATTACAATATATAGACATTTAAGTTACTTATGTGTGCCTGTATGTATGTACATATATATGTATATCGACCACAAACCAAATTTTCTTTATGGGCAAGAAAAAGCATACATATTCATAAATATACATAGTGTATGCACCATATGTCTAAATGACTAAATAATAGCCACAATCATTTGAATAGGAAGTATAATCCGCCTTTAGAAGTTTAAGCAATTCGAAATTGAAGCAATATGAAAATTCAATATACGAAGAAAATATTTCTCTCTAATGGAGTAAAACCACAAAATTGTGAGACACAGAAGATACATTATATAATTTTTGTAAATTAACAAAGAAATAACAACTGTATCGGATACGAGTATTATTTCAATAATTATTAAACTTTTCGTTAATCATAATCTTAATCTTTTAAAACGTTTCTGCCACAAATAGTTTTCTAGATATGTAGACATGAATATACATAAGTACATAATTTGTATATGAATACATAGTGTTCTGCTTATGCTTAACTTACATAGATAACACACCTGCATTTCCCGCCTTGCTCTGTAAAACCTGTATTGGTTATTAATACGACTTGTACGTCCTTCTTCTTACAGCGTGTCTTTAAGAGATTTTATTAGAAACTCTGGCATTATTTTGACAAGCCTAATAATACGTAATATTGTTTCAAGTTTCATAATGCCAAGGCTCGCACATCAGGTGATTTCCTGCATTCATATTCCGACACTTATTTTCTACTATTTTTACTACCTTAAACTGAAATTTCATCAGCAGAAATTATAGGCCGATATTTTCAGATCAAAGGTTTTATCACAAATGCAGAAAATCAAGACGTATAAAACTTTGATATGTCCGGTTCTTACTTATGGTCCTGTAATCTGGACACTGAAAGTTAATGACATAAACCAGCTATTGCGATTTGAAAGAACCATAATGAGAAAAACCTACGGTCTTATTCGGCTTGAAAACGGTACGCATCGCATCCGTTATAACGAAATGCAAAACCTTATTGGTGGTGAAAATGTAATACGTTTTATTAAAGCGCAGCGGATTAAATGGATTTGCCACATCATAAGAATGCCCAACGAAAGAATCCAAAAAAGGATGTTTACTTTGCGTCCAATTGGAGGAATAAAGAGAGGCCGCCCAAGAAAGAGATGACTTGATGACGTCGAAACAGATGTAAAAGCGATGAACGTTCGTAATTGGGGAAATGAGGCAAAATAGAGACTGAATTGGAGGAGGATTGTTGATGAAGCTATGATCCACCACAGACCGTGAAGCTAAGTGAGAAGAGAGGGTATTTGAGAAATATTTTCGTACAGCTGTTTGGCGTTGACGTGTTTGGGTATATTTTGAAAAAGAAAAGGTTGGCAGAACGTCTTCAAAACAATGCGCCAATTAGAATTCCGCCTTACTCACTAGATTTAACTGCCCCTGACTGTAGTTTTTCACAAACCACAAATTATTAATTGAATTAAAAGATTAATATTTTACCTATCCGAAAATCACTTAAGAGACGGGCCTAATTGAATTGAAAATTGCTGGAATGAATCTATTGAAGGCCGTCATATTGAAGAATAAAAGTACATTTACTCATTAATTCATATTTATACATTGTTAGACTAGAAATATATTAAATGAGAGTTCAGTAAAAAATGCTTACACAGCTCTTCGCCTGTTTAGTTTTGGTCAGTTCTGAGACCAATTTCTCAGTAGTTTTGGTAAAAATCGCAACTGCCGCGCTCTTCTTCTTTTTCAAAAAAGAAATTGTATTGAGCTATTATTATCAAAAGCTTTAAATACATATATCCAAATGTAAAATGCTTTGGAAGACTACTGCTACCGGTAGGAGTGCATCGGGGAACCACTGATTGAGTGGAGAATATTCAGAGATAAATTATGTCTATAAACTGTTATGTGCATTGGTTTCCAAGATCAGGTGAATTGACATTATTGGACTATTTATTGTGTGGTTATTTGAACACATTAATATATGCCGGCAAGCTAATAATGAAGTACTTAAATAGGAGGAGTGTTAGAACTGCTGTCCGCTAAGGAATGCAATTCCCTGTAAAAGGAGTTCCGATGTTATATTGTACTTTAAAAGAGAGAATATACACCAGCTTGGCCTGAGACAGGTTTGAATATAAATCTGCCCTAAAAGGAATACACTGCCTATTATGGTATCGGTATGTAGAGGAAACTAGAGGTGAAGGATAAGGCGGACAATTTAACGTTGGTGATTTTAGAATTAAGAAGAGAAAATTACTGTGGGCTTATCAAAAAATTCCCATAGTTGGCCATAGTTGGTCGAAGCCACGGCGACCAGTTATTTAAAATAAATAAGTGCATGTAAATCTACATATCTATACATCTGCATAGCTCCATTCATATATATAATCGGCGCTTACACAATTTGTTGGCTGTTTGGTCGAGCTTTTCCTCCCATTTGTGGTTTGCGCCTTGATCCTTTTCTACAAATAGACGCACCTACAGTTTTATGTTGCAAATAAGGAAATCTATGCCTTTATATAAATAATTATTGTGTATGTGCTTATGAAACTGAACTACTGGAAAACAACTGCACCGACTTGAATTAACATTTTTTGTGAATTTTAGTGGAGTCCTGGGTGGTTTTGGATTCGTAGGTAGTTGGCGTTGCAAACGGGTTCAAAGTTTTTTTTTACTTTTTGATTAAATTCTGGGTTCATATTATTGTGTGCTAAATGAAATTGAGAATTAAGAACAGTTCATTCCAGACACAAGTGTTTTAAAACATGGTTGCCACCTATTTTAAACATCGAAATTATTTATTTATTTAAATTTACTAAAATATGGTATAACAAAAAGGGTAACAATTGAAAAGTACTTAAGAATACTTCGTTCCAGAAATATGTATCTAAAAACAAGGTTCCACTCATTTTAAAAGTAAAAATAATTTATTTATGTAAGTTTACTAAAATATAACAAAATGTACCTAAAAACCCTTCACATCAGACATACATACATAAATGTTTTAAAATAAGGTTGCCACATATCTCAAACAATTAAAATATTTATTTACATACATATATTTATACACATATCCTTGTTGGGTGTTTGGCTGAGCTTCTTCATCAATTTATGGTGTGCGTCTTTTTTTTTCTTGTTTCAGAAAGGAAGGTACCTCCGTTCATGTTAGTGACCTCCAAGCTCGGACTCTACCGAGTGGTAGCCACGCACAAACCCATTCGGTTACGGTGGTTACTCCATATACAGTAGATTCTGTTTTTATGCGGTTTCGAAATAGTGCAGTTTTTAACAAAATTAAAAAATGCATGTCGACCTATCGGGAATTGTATAAACAAGATTCTAAACCATCTAAGCAAAAACTCTTCACAGATTACATCAGAAATGCTAACCCTACAAGTATGGAACCGCCTGCATCACCATCTAGATCAGACGTGTACATTTCCTCAAGTGACGAAAGTGATTTTACGCCAAATCCTAAACGAATGCGCAACATGCGGGTATTGTCTGATTCTATTTCTGACGATGTAAATTTATTTTCCGTTTCTGACGTTTCTTAAATAAAGATATAGTTTTCAAAAATACAATTTTTTGTTTATGCGATTTTATTTAATTATTTCAGATTTATGCGGTTCTTAGCACTTTTGAAACGTAACTGGTAGCTTTTTTCATGCTGTTTCTTGCGGAACGTATATACCGCATAAAAACAGAATCTACTGTACAAAAAAACTTGTACATTTGTTATTATCAAAATTATTAAAAACTCACGAGAATTTTCAGCATTTTTAAACTTGCACTTATAACATACTAAAATTTAGTAGGTTATAAAACTGATTTTTTTTTTTTTTTTTTTTCAATTTTTATTAAAGAGATTGGAATATAAAACTGACTTCTAATTTTTTTTCTCAATTTTTATTAAAGTGTTTGGAATTTTTATAAAACATGAATGAAAACTAAAGGAACAGAAAAGGAACAGTTATCTTTAAACTGGTCAAAATACCGCATATCTCTTATTTTCACAACGCGTCTATGTGTCACCCACTTATAAGCAGATCACAGGTATGTGGCTCAAGGAACCCCCACCATAGTTTTGAAAATTTGACCACGGGCGAAGATAGTGGAGCTTCAGTGTTTAATGGTTGCATGTAATATAAATTTTAAGTTGTATTTTCCCTAAATGTAAAGAGTAAAATACGTATTATTTAAGCTTCTCTTCTCACACTTACCTTTGTAAAATCGTATTGGACACATCCGTTGTTGTTTTTTCATTTGAAAAATAATTCACTATTGAAGCTTCCTAAAATCTCCTAAATTTCCAATGCCTTGTTTTTCACAAAATAACACTTATTTATTGACCCTTCTCCAGTAGAGAGAGTAAAGCGTAAAGCTTATTTGTTTTTAAAAAAACTTTTGTTCTTATTTTCAACTTTATTGCAAAGCAATCACAAGATATCCTTGAAATTGAACCATAATAATATACACGATTATTTTACGCGAGACTCTGCTGCTCACAAATATGTATATGTAAACACACCCACAAGCGTAAACACACATACATATGTGTATGTGGCTTTTCGCCTCCTACACTTGCATGCTTCCATACATATACACATAAATGAGCAGACGTGTTTTTTGCGGTTTGGACGCTAGCAAATTCAATGGGTTGCAAGTTGCAACGGAAGTGGGCGGGCGGAAGTGCGGGTATAAACGTAATTGTCAAAAAACAGCAGAGCGTCACGCGTGATACGTTCAGGGCGTTCGCGGGAGTTAAAACGGCGTAGGCAGACACGCGTTTGCTTATGCTGAGTTTTCTTTTCTTGTTATGATTTTTTAATCGATTATTTTTGCGAGGACGCTTAAAAAATATTAAATTTATTTTGTATTCGAATTCGAATTCGCAGCTTCCAACGACTATACTGAAATGTAAACACCATAAAAATCACTAAACTTCACTTGGCTATTTTCATTTTCACATTTGCCATTTCCATTACTTTTCGCCAATTCTTCATACTTTTTTATTCCATATGAACGTTGGTGTCTATGAACACATCCACACTTGGTCGAATTACTATCCTGCCATCCTGCTCGCACAAGGATAAATGCCTCACTGATTGAAAGACTTCCAACCTGAATTCAAACACGCACACACATGCACAGTCACATTTATTTACATGCCTACATGCATATTCATATATAAATAATATATATATGCGACAGCGTCGTACGTTTTCCGATTGTGCCGGGCAGCATATACTGGGCGTCAAACGTTGAACGAAGTACGGTAAATTAGGAGTCAACCAGCGAAGTTGGCAGCAAAAAGGATGACGCAAACGGCGTAATGGTGGTTCAAAGAAAATGAGAAAAAATCGCATTTACGTCTGCACTTGAATTTTGTTCGTGCTTCTGTTGTGTGAACGCTGACGCTTTCGTTTGCTTATATGTTGTGTTTGTGTGTATGTGCTGCGCTGTTTGGGGGCACAAATCGTAGTAATAACAATATTTTCGTTTATAAACACCTTTTCTTTCGTTATTTTTATTACACTTTGGCGTTCACTTAATTCACTGTAACATTTAATTTATTTCACTCAGCAAAAATTGCTATATTACCACTTGACTCAGCGTTTCAAACGCAGTTCTTTCACTTACTTCAACACCGCGTTCAACCACTTTCGATACAACTTTTTCGTGCCTCGTTCGCTCACTCACTCGCAGACTTGGCGGACGCTGCAGTTAATCGAACTCTAGCAAAAGCAAACAAGCAGTCGCTGGCGTCAATGCTATCGTTCAGCTATTTGTTTGCTACTTCAGCATTCGGCAATGTGGATGTGTGTGAAAGAGCCAACTAGTGTGCACCGATTGGTCTGAACTCCCTTTTATCACATTTGACATTTGTATTTGCGTTATTGTGAATGAGTTCGACGGTAGCGCGTCACAGCTGTTTGCAATGGTATATGAGAGAGTGTGTGAGTGTGCGTATGGGTTATAGGTGGCTGCATGCGTAATGCAGTGCGACAGAGTACACTGAAAACGATCTTCTAAAAGTATCTGCAAGGTAAAAAATGCACTTGCAACCAACACAGACCTCTTCAAGTGTATGGCGTATTACTTTGTAAATATTTTCCGCTCGAGAACATCCCTATTTATTTCTACATTATACACTCGAAAGAATTACTTTGCTTCATATTTACTCTTAATTGCAGTTACATTTTCACTTATTTTACACATACGCGTTCACGCTCGCCGGCTACTTGCTATTCTCACGTCTGTGACCGTTATGTTACTGTTTCACTGCAATGACCATCTGTTTCTAATTGCATACAATGCTGCGGGCGCTCTGTGTGAATGCTGCCGCATGCATGTATATGCATGTGTGCAATGCAGTTTGCTCCATCAACGAAGTGGTTCATTTAGTACTAACAGAGAGGTTCTGCTGTATGAGAGCAAGACAACCCGAGTTGTATTTTTGTATTTGTTGTACTCGTTCACAATGGATATGCTAAACTTTGCTATAGGTTTGTGTCACTGCTAGCATTGAATAAATAAGTAACAGTGTGAGAGACACTTGTTTAGTTCGCATGGTTTATATATTGAATGCAAGCCGAAAATGTTGATTCAATTCTGCTTTGTGATGGTTTCTGCCTGAATACTTCCTTCAATACAGAAGTTCACTTCCGGTACCGCATTTATTAAAACCTAACAAGCAAGCTTAAATGGTTCCACATTTTGGGGCAGCTTTTTTATGTTATAAAACGGAAGCGTGACTAGAAATCTCGCAGGACTCACATACATACAAGTATTTGTTTAAGCAGTACAAGATATGAAATTCAAAGAGATATTTTTTCTTATAAATGTTGGAACTTATATTAGGCTGAATTCAAACTATGAAAAAGGGGGAAATTGCTTTACTTTCTGAGCTGTTGAAGAAAAATCAGGTTTGATTAGACTAGGGTGAGGTGGCTCTCTCAGAAGAGACCCACAAATACATAAAAAAGAAAGAGGACATTGCAATACGACTAAAAAAGGGCCAAGCAGAAATTGAATATTAACTATTGAAAATATTAAGTAGAGAAGCGCTGTGCGTCGGTAAGAAATATTTTCTCAGTTAACTAATATCAAAATTCGTTAGATTTTTTCAATTTTGATCAAATGGATTCTTATATCTAAGCCTCATGATAATAGAGCAGCTGAGGAGGATATGAAACTGTGTTCTGTGTTTTTAATAATAATAGCAACGCGACATATTACCAAGTTTTGACTCCTTATTTAGTTGTAATTAATTTATTTTTCATAAAAATATAGTTTATATAACAGAGAAAACCATATAACTTAGAGCTTCAAAAATTAGAAATTAAATTATTAAAAAATTCATCAAATTTTGTTTAAAATTTTAAACTTTTTAATAAAAATCTTTAGAAACATTTCGAGTACTCAATTTTATAGCCCATGAAATTTTGGTATGATAAAATGAAAGTTTGAAGTGGTTCGAAAACGGCGTTTATATTTTGACAATTTTGTTTTGCTGGCAGTCTTATGCATTCTGTATAAAGGGCCATTCAAAAGTGAAGCCTAGATGTCAGTAGTGAATAATTCCTAGTAGACAGATATAAAATTTTACACAATAGAACAAGGCGTTAAAATAATTCAAACTTATTATGGGAATGGTCGATCTTTAAGAACAACTTATAGCAAAATTCGAGATTTTTTGGTTCAAATAATAGTCCGAATGAGGAGGCAAATGAAAGGTTGATGAAAAAATTCCAAGAAACTGGTACTGTAGAGGATAGAAAAAGGTCTGGCAGACCAATGGCTAGACATTCTGTTGAGAATATTGCTGCTGTAGTGCGAAGTGTTGCTGAACAACCTTCAACATCGATATCTTGACGTTCTCAACAATTAGGCATTTGTGAATTGCCTATTAGGCGGATTTTACCTGTAGACGTGTTCATGGTGAAAAGTGAAATCTCACTGGGATCTCTGGGACGACTAGGTTGAATTTTAAATTTGAAAAATTTAATTCTGATTAAATTTTAAAATATATTGGGTATGGGAATAAGTTTCCATTCTTTCTTAGCCAAAGTTACGAATTATTTAAACAATTAAATGATGCATGATGAAGTATAGGGTTTTCCAATAACAGGTGTTATTGGTGAATGGATTCTGCTATTGATCTGGACAGGGTTTATTTTCAACAAGACGGCGCTACCTGCCACACAAGCAAAGAAACCATTGATCTTTTACGGGAAAAGTTCCGGACCGTGCTATCTCTCGAAGAGGTGATCACAATTGGCCACCGACATCTTGTCATTTAACACCTTGTGACTTTTTTCTTTGGGGCCACGTGAAAGAGAAAGTCTACGCCAACAGCCCAGGGCCGATTCAAGACCTCAAAGATGGAATTGCCGCGGCTATCGAGGACATAGGGCAGCCACTTTGCAATTCGGTTATGGAACATTTCATGAAAAGGATATTGTCCTGTAAGTGTGGTCGTAGTGGTCATTTGCCTGATGTGATTTTCCACTATTAACGGCATACCTTCCTCTTTATAATGACATAAACATACGATCATTTATATAAAAAAAAAATATAATTTTTCTTTGAATATCAAAATAACACCTCTGTTTGAAGAACCCATTATGTGCTATTGGAAGCTTCAACTTTACTCCATCTTTCAGGCAGCATACGGACACCTCTTACGAAAAATTCGAGTTCTTAAGACTTGATCCATTTATTGAGCCAGTCTGCGATGCTCTCGTAAGAAGTGAACCGCTCTCCAATAAGGGCTGACTGCATTGATCGGAACAAATGGTAATCCGAAGGTACAATGTCTGGGGAATACTGGCGTTGTCATGCAGTAAAATCAGTTTGTCATGTCTACCGTCCCATTCTGGCCGCTTTTCATTGAGAACTCGCATTCAAACGCATTAGCTGCAGTCAATAACGATCGCCAGTGATGATTTCAGATAGTTTTAGAGGTTCATAATAGATTACACCTTTCTGATCCCACCGGATGTACAACATAACCTTTGGAGCATGAATATTTTTTCCACTGCCGATGGACCAGGTTCACCTGTCAGGCTCCAACTTTTCCGATGCTTAATAGATCCATTTTTCATCGCCAGTGACGATGCGCTGCAGAAAACTTTCTCTTTTCTGCCGTTTAAGAAGTATCTCACACGTCACCAAATGTCTCTCGATATCCCTCCGCTTCAATGGACGTGGCACTCAGTTAAATGCTTTCTGGGACATTCCCATCGAGTGCAAACGTTTACCGACGGTTGATCTGTCAACATCCAACTCTTTAGACATATCATTAAGAGTTTGACATGCGTCTTCATCCAATAATTGTTGTAGTTGAGTATCTTTTCGGTTCCCCTTCGCGATCTTTATCACTCACGTCGAAATTGCAACTTTGGAAGCTTCGAAACCACTCTACCACTCTTCACAAGTTGTATTTGATGGAACGTGATTGCCGTAAATGTTGATCAATGTACGCCCCGTTTCAGCTGCATTTTTCTTTAAAAGGTAATGATGAAGCATGACTTCCCGCAAATGCTATTTTCCGGGACGAACGTAAACATTTTTGACGTCAGATAAAAAAGAATATTTACGCTTCAAACGAATGTAAACTACTGCGATCGAGACCGCACATATATACCTTCGAATCACCAGTATATTACTAGAGGGAACAAAAAAATAATACCAGTATTCCCATACCCAATATTTATGCACGGTTTTGCTGAAAAGTATTCAAAAAAGATTTTAAACTCTGAGTTAATTAATCTTCTGCGGTATGAAATTCTTATGGTTCAATATTCTATACTCAAAAATTCCGCTTGATAAAATTCTTTATTGCGAAGTGATGTAATTTAAAATCCTGTCAACTTCTGAGAACTGTTCGGATAATGAGAAAAACTCCGCACTTGATGGCTGCTTGACTATAAGAATGGATGTTCGTCATAATATCAACGTGCCAACGTCTGTGCCTGAAATACACTACAGGAATGTTGCGAGGAGGGGACCGCATTACCTTCGCTATTTATGCGGGTTTTTTAGATTTACGTTACAACACTTGACGTTTGCGTGATGCACCAAGTGAAGAGTGCGCAAAAAGGGGCGTCTACTTATATTATCGGAATTATTAGGCACTATTTCACAGACCTATAACTGAGATTTATTTATTTATTTACTTTTATTTATTGAGGACAAAGGCACAGGCATTGAGTAGCACTTCGTATCAGCAGGGGCCCATCAAGGATCAGTTTTGGACCCACTACATAACATAACATAATGCACGACGGGGTCCTAAGACGGGATATGCCCATGGAATTAAAGTCACTGGATTCACCGATGATATCGACGTGCTGATAGTGGTAAAACATATCTTATAAATTGAGCGGATCGCCAGCGAATCAGTAAGCAGGATAAAGGCTTCCTCAATTTTCCTCTGATTTGCTAGAAATTTTGACACGAGATTGTGGAAGCGCCTTTTTAAAAATATGAAAAGTTCAAAAATCGGTAAAAAAAAAATCGGTTAAAAAAATAAGCCTAATGCCCAAAGTTTTATAATTCCCTCACTTTTCCTCTGATTTGGTTGAAGTTTTTAACCGAAATGTTTAACATCTTAAATGGAGAAAATATTGTTTATTTTATGCTGAAATCAGCTGTTAACAGGTTTTAAAATTGATCCGAAACTTTATGTTGATCTCTCCACATTGAGATATTACGGACCATTTTATTTTCAAGGAACATGAATTAGTACTTTTGCTTGTATTAGAGCACAAACAATGCCTACATCTAGTACAGGGTTGCCAATATTCGACGGACCCATCTGGCAACCCTGTATCTTTTGACAGAGACGTCAGATCGCTTAATGACATATTGCGTTGGAAGCGTCAGTCCAAGCAGAATTTTACCATAGATCTTGTTTTTACTAGAATTTGACCAGAAAATACCTCTGCAACATTTGCTGAAGGCGCACCCTGCACTATTTTGTGTATGCTGGAAAACATTTGTTCCTTTAACTAGTTTTTTCTTACTGCACAAATTTGATATATTTAAATTTCGATAAGACTTTGAAGCGGGATACGAATCGAGTAGTTAGCCTTTCAGCGTTGCAGTATTATGTTTTTGCTTTGGAACTATGAATTTGTTTTGCTATTTATGATATTTTCTAAAGTAAGCCTGGACACCCAATTTAAAACCTTTTCACTAAAATTGCGTTTTTTGTGCAGATTTCAAATGCTATATAAAACTGATTTACAAGTTCCTGAAATTCACAAACTTCTTACTGACCAATAGTATTTTCTTCAAAATAAATATCTAATGCAGTACCGCCAAAACTTTTTACTACTAGAGGCCAAGGAACCAAGCTTCAACTGCACGGCGCTGAATGGTATCAGGCTGACAGTATCAGCGCAACAAATAATCGTATATTGGCGTAACTATTATTTTCCTTCTAGATACAACGAAGTGGCTACAGAAAATAGTACTTTTGAAAACTCTATCACCAAGACAGTGGTCTGAATAGTCATAAACAAGAAGTAGACTACTCTATTCCTAGACGTACCTTCGAAAGGCTCTTCAAGACGAGCATAACGTCAAGAAGGGAGTGCCAGACACCAAGGTCATGGAGAAGGGGGGAATTCAATTTTTATACAGATGGTTCCAAGCTAGACGATAAGGTTGGCTATGGAGTTTTTTCGAAGGAATTAGGGCGTTAGACTACCAGACTACTGCAGCATCTATCAGGCAGAGTCAGTTTGACGGTGAATGTCGGAGGTCTCAACATCAAGTCCAAGCCGGCTATACAGTATTTAGGCGTTATGGTTGACTTGCGCTCCCATTGCTCCCAAGCACGAAAAATACACCTACGAGGGCAGGTTTATAGAGTGAGTGCTTTGCGAGTAGCCTGTGCATACCGGACAGTATCTGATGATGCAATTAGCGTGATTGCGGGAAAAATTCCACTGGATATCCGAACACGTGAACTAAACCGTCTCTATCCAAAGCAAGGTGCAAAACCTATAAGGGACCAAAAGTTGGCATGACGTCACTTCACGAATGACGTCAGTTGACGAATGGTAGCGAAGATGGGTTCATTCTCCTAGAGGCCGCTGGACGCACGAACTTATCCCTAACCTTAACAAGTGGTTACGGCGAAGACACGGAGAAGTGGATTACTTCCTCTCCCAGATGCTGAGAGGGTATGGGTGCTTTCAATATTATCTGCATAGGTTTGGTCTCTCCGCTTCACCGCTTTGCCCTGCTAGCCCAGAGAATGTTGAAGACGCACGACACGTACTCTTCTACTGTCCGAGATTCGAAAGAGAAGTTAGCTACTATCCTTGGAAGACAGCCAAGTGAGACTAACTTAACTGGCAGTATGTGCATTTCAAAACATTGCTGGGATGCTACATGCAAGTTTTCCAAGCAAGTATAGCTACGCTACACAAGCAGGACGAAGAAAGGCGAACAATAGAGGTGCTTCGGTACCGGCAGCTAGAGCAAAATAATATTAACGCCCTCTGCCGCGTCTGATCACACCGAACTACCCGACAAGTGCTAAAGCTAACATGAAACAGTGTTCCAGAGGAGGCGACTCAGAAATCCCGAGAACAATTACGGATGCTTGAGTTAATGACTCACGACCATATCATACGCAGACAAGACGCTAATGCACACGACATTACCGAACACTTTCGAAGTTCCATTTACTTCTTAATGGAGTAATGGAGACTATTACCGACGTATAACCTCCATACGTCATTGGTAGAGAGCCTGGACGCAGGTTTCTTTTGTGGTTGTTATCTACAATCACGACTCCACCCTCGATGTAATGCAAATGCGGTCCCGGGGTGGAAGCCAGCCGAAGAGGGGAGGTCTGTTTTAGTGGGAGCGTGCCCCACATTTCATTGGCGCGACGGCATCAATTGAATGTTTCTGACATTTTTATCCTCCCCTCCCACAAAAAAAAAAAAAAAAAAAAAAAAAAATCAGGCAGAGCTTCTAGCTATAAAAAAAGTGGCTACATATCTAAATACGTATGCCGTAACGAAAACGACTATAAATATATTCTCGGTCATGGAGAGATGAAGGTACATGTGTAACAGCTAGGCTACTATGGCCGCAAATAAACAGTCTCGATAGTCGTATCTTGTATAACCGGTCATTGGCTATTTGGCAGGCATTCTCGAGACTAGGAGTTTTCTCCCATGAAATTGCAGAAGTTGCAGAGATGAGGAAGAGGAAAAAATAGTTGAGCACTTCCTCGCCAATTGTCCAGCCCTAGCTAAAATCAGAGCAGGTCGTGTAGGTAAATACTTTTTCAATTCTCTTACAGAGCGTGGGGTTGGGATTAATTCTACGTTTCATAAGAGCCACAAAATGGTTCCACGAATGAAAGTATATGATGCCAGCAATACATAAGAATGCCTACTGCGCTGTTAGAAAATTTTTTAAAAACACATATTAGCCTTGGCATAAACATATGCATCCGGAGACCTTCAAGCTTTAGTTAAATATTTGGTTTATTGAATGTAGTTAAATATATTTTAAAAATAAGTCTTCAATACAATGCAAATTAAAAATATTATATTGAGCAAAAATGGGTACAAGTCCTCCAAAAAAATGTACTGCATAAGTACTAACTGCCCATTTTTTTAAATCTTCCCAGGTGTGATAGAAAATGATTTATTTGAATCAGCATGAATTTTAATAGTTTTAGCCGCGTGAAGATGAGCTCAATCTTTCCTGTTGAACCTGCTCTAGTACATATAAATATTATTCTCAAATAGGAACCGAACATCGAGACACACACCACAAATTGGAGGAGCAAGGGATGTAATCGCCAATTACAAATATATGTATATATACATATGTATATGCATGTGTATGTCTAAATATAGTTCCCAAAAAAATTCATAAAGTAAATGGAAAGAAACACGCAATTTATAATTCAGTAGGACTATAAATATTTTAGGCCAATTTGATTAACCGAACTCTCGCTTTCATACCACTACATGCAAACCTCTCCTCTCCCGAGTGAATTAAATAAACTGACACAAGAGTAAGCAAAGTTACATAATGGTTGATAGGAGCCGCCACTAATTCGCAAATAACACGTTAACCAACGATTTTTATCATATGTAATACATCATTTTTCGTAACAACCCGAGCATGCACAAACCGAGAACACCGAGAACATTGTTGGTGCAGGGGATAACCATACACATAAACATACATTTGAACTTAGCAGGCCAAAAGTATATAGGTATAGAAGTAGAAAAATAGTGCGAAAAATAAAACAAAATTGAAAGGAGGTGAAAAAGGATTACATACTTAATCTTTTACCAAAAAAATGTGGTTATGTGAAAATATGTAGAACAACTTTTAAACTCTTTACATAGCTACATGATACCCACCTGGTGTATGCAGAGTGTAGTATGTGTATGTGCGCATCACTCGCTTTGTCGTGCAACATTGCACTAATGGCGTTTGGACATGCAACTGCCGGAGCAAAGGAAGTTTCAAACCCAACGAAGTTTTGTACACAGAGGGGAGTCAAACCGGTTTTAGCGACACAGCTGACTGACCATACGAGTATAAGTCGGCAACACTTTTCGATAAGTAAGTGCACACCATCGCACACACTCAGTGCCGCTTAAGAGGAAGTGGTAAAATTTGTGGAAATTTTGATAGGTTAGAGTTGAAAAAAGTATATAATAGCACGGTAGTATAGCTTCATTTGCTTAGAGAAGCCCGTCCGCTGTAAAGAATGTTGCAGGTGGCAGATGGCGTAGTGGCAAAGAGCGATAGAATAACTTAGAGAAGGCTAGGCGTTGAACGGTTGACGTCTCTGTTAGTTGTTTATGGGTCTCGTGAAAATGGAATAACTTTAATTGAAGTTGGAAAAAGGTGTGAAGACCGAACACTATAAATAACAAATACGTAGCAATTATCCATAGCGCTTTACTAGCAAAGTGGTATTATAAATGTATTGAGTTATATATGTATGCCCTGTGTATTAATATCTGTAGTTTCATAAATGCTTTTTTGCTTACAATGACGCCTTCTTCTTTTTCGTCTTTATTATAGGATTAAGTTCTGTTCATCAAAAATTTTATACAAGAAACACAATAAATAAAATTAAGTAACTAAATATCAATTATCGATAGAGTTAAATGTCCAATACCTTTTCCAGCGTTGGGGAGTGTGTTCGGTTGTTCTCGTAGTCCTCGGTTTTTTGTTATTGCAGATTTGGCCAACCTATTGTCAGGCATTTTTCCACTCCCTTCTTCGTCCTCAGCTCCACCTGACAATGCCTTGCGTGTCACATATCCGACGCCAAATCGAACAGGGTTGCCATTTAAATAAAAATAAAAAAAAAAATATAAAAAAAAATAATAAAAAAAAAAAAAAATGAATTTGCAAAGAACCCCTCCACCGGGCGGTGGAAATTCGTTCAAAAATCGAGCCACTGTTAATACACCATCTATAGGAGGAAATCTATTAAAAAAACATGAAAACATAGAGAAAGAAGATACCAAAAACTTATCGAAACAGCTACAAAATATGCAACAAATTTGTGCTGAATTAAAAAATGAGCTGCAACAGCTAAAAATAGAAAACGCTAAACTAAAAGCTCAAACTGCAGTCACTAGTAAAACCAACAGTGCACAGCAAAATAAAACACCACCTCAATACGAAACCGATGAAGAAGAGCTAGATCGAGAGACGGACTGGATCTTAAAAAAGCGTCCATCTAAAAAACGAAAAGCTGTCAATTCACCTGAACAAATAGGCTCAACTTCAAACGTGAATACACTAATTGCCAACAATAAAACACCAAAAGATGATAAAAAAGCCCCACGTCCGCCACCAATTATGGTAACAGCTGAATGTGAGTACCAAAAACTGTTCAACATTGTAAAAAACGGGTCTAGCAATACGTTCTCTATTAAACTTATGAACAATAAGATCTATAAAATAAATACATTTGATCCAGATGATTATAGAAAGACTACAAAGTCGCTATCAACACAAAACATCTCTTGGTACACTTATGAAAACAAGCAAACAAGACCAATAAAAGTTATAGCAAAAAATCTTCATCATTCGTGCGATCCTACTGATATCATACAAGATCTTAAAAAACAAGGCCTAAAAATCACTAATGCAGTTAAAAAGCTAAAATGGAAAACAAAGGAGCCACTAGATATGTTTCTACTCACATTCGAATCAATTGAAGATATTAAAAAGATATTTGAAATAAAAACAATCTTACATGCGGTTGTCAAAATTGAAGCGATTAAACAAACAACATTAATTCCTCAATGTAAGTCATGTCAGTCCTACGGACATACTCAAAATTATTGCGGCAAGCAGCCACGCTGTGTCAAATGTGCGCAAAAGCACAAAACAGTCGAATGCACAAAATCAAAGGAGCAGCTGCCAAAATGCTGCAACTGTGGAGAAGCACACCCTGCTAGCTACAGAGGCTGCATAGTAGCCAAAGAATTACAAAAAATTCGCGACAAAAAAATCGGACAGCGGAAAAATAACACTGAGGCTGAAAGCGAAACTAAAGGAAGAGAGAAAAATAAAGATGAAGCTAGTACAAAATCAATACCGCATAAACCAATACCAATTCCAGCACCAAGCAATCGACCAACCTATTCACAAGTGGCAAAAACTAACGAAAATGTCACTACACATGAAGAAAATATACTTTCAAAAATATTGCAAAAACTAACAGAACAACAAGAATTTAACAAATCACTGGAGCAAAGGTTGCAAAATCTTGAATTTAAAATTTATCAGTCAATTACCCATGCCTAATTTTTTAAAAATAATGTTATGGAACGCGAACGGTCTTCCAAAGCACCAGCAAGAATTGGAAATGATTCTCAATTCAGAAAAAATCGACATTTGTTTAATTGCTGAGACGCATTTCACTAATCAAACTTTTTTCAAGATCAAAAACTTTGAAACTTACCACACTATTCACCCAAGCAACAGTGCCCGAGGCGGAAGTGCCGTAATTATTAGAAGCAATATTAAACACTACGAACAAGAAAAAGTCAGCACCAATGAATTCCAAGCCACCACCATCACAATTAATGCTGGAGGTGATCTAGCATTGACAGCTGTTTATAGTCCTCCAAGGCACCAAATCAAATACGATCAATATGTCCATCTTATTGAGCGTCATAAAACAAAATTCATTATGGGCGGTGATTTTAATGCTAAACATATCCATTGGGGATCTAGGCTAACAACCACTAAAGGAAGGGAGCTCTTCAAAGCGCTTCAACAAACAAACTGTAACACTGCATCTTCATGGATGCCAACGTATTGGCCATCCGATCCACAAAAAAATCCGGACCTTATCGATTTCTTTATCACCAGAAAAGTCTCCAGTGCTTATCTTAATGTTGAAAATGGGCTAGACATGAATTCAGATCACTCGCCAATCTATCTAACTCTCAGCGAAACGGTAGTGTTACGTGATCCAGTTCTCAAATTAACTAGTCAATTTACCGACTGGGATTATTTCCGCAAAATGTTAGAAGAATCTGAAGACAATACGTTTCCAATGGAATCAACAACAAAGATAGATGACGAAGTTTTAAAACTGACGAGAGAAATACAACACTCTGCTTGGTCGAGCACACCTCCTTTAATGAAAATTTCCGCCGGCCACAAATACACAAAAGATATAAAAGAAATGGTGTTAAAGAAGCGAAAAATGCGGCGTAGGTGGCATCAAACAAGATCACCTGTTGATAAAGCAGCTTTGAACAAAGCAGCGAAAGATCTCAGCCATAAAATTAAAGAATACAAAAATCAATCATTTACAAACTACGCACAGCAATTAAATAACAAAAGGGACACAAACTACTCACTATGGAAATGCACCAAAAAGCTTAAACAGCCAGCTAACCATAATCCACCAATCAAAGTAGGCAATAATGGATGGGCGAAAACCAACATAGAAAAAGCAAACATATTTTCAGATTATCTAGCAAAAATCTTTACACCCAATAGCGACACATCACCAATACTAAATAATGATGGCATAGCCAATGATAATTATGGCGATATAGTACCCATAACTGAAGATGAGATGTGCGCCGAGATACAAAAGTTGAAGTCGAAGAAATCTCCAGGGTTTGATTTAATAACTGCCGAAGTCCTCAAACAAGTTCCACGAAACATCATTACTAAGCTAACAAACATAGTGAATGCTTGCTTTAAGCTGCAATACTTTCCAATCTATTGGAAAATAGCTGATGTCATCATGATTCTAAAACCAGGAAAGCCTCCAAACGATGTATCTAGTCTCTGAACCTTGTCAAGTTTTTTGATGTTCACCCCCTTCTCAAGAGCATTCCACCATACTACAATACCATACTAGAGAATAGGCCTAACCACTGCTGTGTTCAGCCAGTGTATCATTCTGAGTTCCAATCCCCATCTCTTTCCATAGCCTTCGGAGGAGTACAACGCCGAGCTCTCTCCCGTACAAGTCCTAGATATTTCGCCTTTTCTGTTACTCTAAGTGGTTTCCCTCCTAGGAATATGTGTTTAAGAGCAGGTGCTTTATGTTTTCTGTTAAATAGTGTCAGATCCGTTTTTTCGGGATTTACTTTGAGTCCTCGACTTTTTACGCCAAAGTGATAGTCTGTTGAGGGATCTTTGTTGAAGATCGCATAAAGTTGGAAGGGGCTTCCCCGAGATTGCTATAACAATATCATCGGCATATGAGACTATTTTCCCTCCCATTTTTTCAAGTTCTTGAAGAAGATTATTGACAGTTAAGTTCCACAGAAGTGGAGAGATTACCCCACCTTGGGGTGTACCCCTGATCGGGAATTTCTTGGTGGGTGTGTCACCCAAATTTGCGATTATCGTTCGCCCAGTTAGCATTCGTTCTATAAACGAGACTAGTGCCCTGTTTACGCCCATTTCCGTTAGCGAAAAGTTGTAATAGCCTCCGGA
>JAYXIM010032443.1:0-124720 GCA_037575425.1 Anastrepha fraterculus
GCAAACTGTCATCGGGGATTTGTTGAACAGCGTTTGGCATTTCATCACGGAAAGACTCACACCGCAACAACGTCTACAAATTGTTCAACTGTATTATGAAAATCAGCGTTCTGTGACAAATGTTTTTCGTGCGCTTAGACCGCATTATGGTCAACATAATCGGCCTGCCTTAAACACTATTCGACATACCATCAACAAATTTGAATCCGAATATTCATTGGTGGATAATTCTCGACCGAATAGACCACGTCCAGCAAGAAGCATTGAGAATATAGCGGCAGTAGCAGAGAGTGTACGTGAAAACCGCGATGAATCGATTCGGCACCGTTTTCAGCAACTTGGACTGTCGTATGGAACAACTTGGTCAATTTTACGGAAGGATCTTCATTTAAAAGCATACAAAATACAGCTCGTACAAGAACTAAAGCCAAATGACCTTCCTGCACGTCACCGTTTTGCTGATTGGGCTCTTGAAAAGATTGAAGAAGATCCGCTGTTTTCGAGCAAAATTTTGTTCAGCGATGAGGCGCATTTCTGGCTCAATGGTTACGTCAATAAGCAAAATTGCCGTATTTGGGATGAAGAGCAACCAGAACAGGTTCAAGAGCTACCTTTACACCCAGAGAAAACAACGGTCTGGTGTGGTTTATGGGCTGGTGGAATCATCGGTCCATATTTTTTCAAAAATGATGATGGCCGCAACGTAACTGTGAATGGTGCTCGCTACCGTACCATGATATCGGACTTTTTGCTACCTGAAATTGAATCTAATGATCTCTACGACATTTGGTTTCAACAAGACGGAGCCACTTGCCATACAGCTCGTGAAACAATGACTTTATTGAAAAGTCATTTCGGAGAGCAGCTGATTTCACGTTTAGGACCTGTGAGTTGGTTACCAAGATCTTGTGATATCACACCATTGGACTTTTTTCTTTGGGGAATC
Organism: Anastrepha fraterculus; assembly: GCA_037575425.1. Classification (NCBI taxonomy): domain Eukaryota; kingdom Metazoa; phylum Arthropoda; class Insecta; order Diptera; family Tephritidae; genus Anastrepha; species Anastrepha fraterculus. The sequence continues at coordinate 947 of JAYXIM010032443.1, forward strand.
GTGAAGTCCAAGGTCTATGCTGATAAACCAGCTACGATTGAAGCTCTGGAAGCCAACATTACGCGTGTTATTCACGACATACCAGCCGAAATGCTCGAACGAGTGATTGAAAATTGGACCTTCAGAATGGACCACCTTAAGCGTAGTTGCGGCCAACTTTGAATGAAGTCATATTCAAAAAGTAAATGTCAAAGAATGTCCTTTCAAATGATAAATAAAGGTTTTGAACATAATTTACATTTTTTTTTTTTTAACTATTGAAAAAAGCACCTCATGATTGATCACCCGTTACAAATACAATCATACATCTGCGTCATTTAAACTGCAGATGAAGATGCAGTACCCTCAATGATGAACGCTGCAGAGGGTGGTGTATTGTGTTATGCAGCGTACAAAACCATTACTTTTCCGGGACAGCCTTTAGGTGACCGAATGAACTCAAGAAATGGGACGTCTGGCTATGATATAGCAAATCATTGGTCTACTGTAGGTTAAATCAGCTAAGCTGGATGCCTTAAAAGCCGCCATTCGACACATACGATTAAGGAATGTTACGTTGATTAGGTGGCACACAGTTGTGCCATTCAATTTGTAAGCTATTAAGTCAAAATATTGGTCATATTGTTTATTTGTTTTTAATTTTTACTAGGAATGGATCAATATGCTTTAGTGGTATCCAAATATTTAGTTTTAAATTTTTATTTTGCCGGTTTAACTGAAAAAATTTCATATCTATAAGAAATCATTCTTTGTACGAAATTCAAGAGCTAACTGATCGGGATCTCTGACCTTAATTTTATTCATTCTACATATTCAATTTGGGCTTCTGAGAACATAACCCAAAAATTCATTTCAGAATTCATGCTTATTTCGGGGCATAAGTTAACGAACGTTACACCATCCCCTCGTCATCTTCGATACACTCAGCTAAACATGTTTTTATGAATTAAGTCGAACGAGCTTAAGCTGCAGTGGCATTTAATATTATTATCTGAAATCAATGTACATCCCTTCAATCCTTCCCTGTCAACACTACCGCTATCTCTAACGTGAAATCACCCGCTAATCGTTGAGCAAAAATATTGATAAGCAATTTTTTAACAACAACCGGCGAACAAATTAAACAAACATTGGCGACAACGAACAACAGACGTCGAAATGAACGACATTGCCACCTTTGGTATTGTATGGTGGTGCGTCGTGCCGATAGTCCGATGATGCGACTGAACTGCTGCAGCTCTCCACCCGCACCTTTATTTGCCACTTGTTTTGATTTGCTTAAAATTTGAGTTTTCTCGCATTGTACGGATATTTTGCTTGTTACCAGTATCTGCGACGTTCATTTTTTTGTGTTTTGTTGTATTTTTTTCGACCAGTTTGTGGTTGTTGTATTTTATTATTCTTGTTAACATTGTCGTTACCGTTGTTTGTTATTATGTATTCTTATGTGCTGACGATGGAGTAGTAATTGCTGTTGTCAAGTTTGTGTTGTTATTACATCTGTTGTTGGCAGATGTAGCCGCGCGAAACTGTGAGGGAAGCGCTTTTCAGCTTTCCAATTTAGTTTGAATTTTAAGCTTAAGTTAATCGTTACGATACGGATTGGAAGCGTTCAGTCTCAAACTGGTGTTGCACAACGACGCGGTGTGGAATTGTGCCAAATTTCGTGAAAGATATTTGAGCAGATTTTTATGAGTTTAGTAAATCTTTTAAGGACAAAGTGCTGTTGAACAATTTTGAGATAATGAGTTTTATAGTATTTGCCTTTTAAAGCAAGTATTTTTCGTATTTCGGTAAGTAAATTTGGATTATCTTCAAATCATTTGTCACTGGCGGCCACTGTCCACGCAATATATATTATAAACTCAGTTTTGTATCTTCGCGGTACGCGGATCACTCTATGCTTGAAAAATATTACGAAAAAAGAAGGAAGTTCGAGAGGCTCGGATGATTGTTGATAACATCATTCATCTTTGTGTTCTTTCCTTCTACTCAACCAAGAAAATTTGCTGGCTTTTTTGGCTTACACGAAAGTTTGGAACTTTGAAAAATGCGAGCCAAGAAGCCCCGAGAGATAGGTAACTCCTGGAACACTCGGACTAAAAAGCCTATTGTATTCAAAGTTCTGGAAAGATAAAGGGTAGATATGAAGGAAGAAAGGAGAGCAGTATCAAAGAGAAGAATGAAAGAGAAGAATGAAAGAGATAAATCTGTTTCCTGCTTCATTTCCTCTCAATTATCCATTCTGTTTCTTTCAAAATGCCAAAAATTTCCGTTTGGAAAACAGTTGCCATTCCTCCCATAGCGTAATGATACTTATTACTATCGTTTAAGTACCATCTGGCTGCAGCACCTATTTTATTCTTGGACTCATTGGTGTTTGAAGCACATTCCTGTTTATCATAAGAAAGTATATAAGACACCTTGGCATACCAAACGGCTTAGGCATCTAAAGAATCTAAAAAACAAATTTTCTAAACTGTATAAAAGGTCTGGAGACCCAATGCACTTCTCAAAATTTCAATGCCATTAAAAAAAGTTTAACTGTTTGAACAAGTGCTTATATAGAAATTACATCTTGAATTTCGAAAACAATATTGATCTGATCGTCACACCTTTCAGTGCTGGAAGACTAAGTCCATGCAATTTTCATTTTCTCGAGAAAAAGACTAAGGTAGTTTAATTTTCGAAAGGTTTAATTTACTAACTTATGAAGGCAAATGCATATCCGCTTAGGTATCGCTTCTGAGTATGAGATTCGAAAACCAATACTTTGGGTACTAGGCTAAACTTTTTTTAAGTTGTCATCAAAGATCGATGACTTCTAGATGATGAATATTCAGAAATGATTCAGGCACATAAACATAATTTTATTCGCTCTATAGCCGAAAAAAGTTGCTGAAACCTTCGAAAATGCTGTACAATGTTGGGTTGACAGGATGTCCTGCTACAGGGTCAGCCAAGTCAACCATTAAAATGCATTTATATTCCAGTATTAATCGTATGATTAAGTTAAGACAAAAATTTTACTGATATTCCAACAAACAAAAGAAATAACAGTGCTTGGATGACCTTAGCTTTGAAGAATGGTTTTACACAGCATTTGTTCCAGAGGTATGTTTCTTCTTCTTAATTGGCGCGATAACCGCTTACGCGATTTTGGCCGAGTTCAACAAAGCGCGCCAGTCGTTTCTTTCTCGTGCTAACCGGCGCCAGTCGGACACTCCAAGTGCAGCCAAGCCCTTCTCCACCTGATCTTTCCAACGCAGAGGAGGCCTTCCTCTTCCTCTACTACCACCAGCTGGTACCGCATCTAATATTTTCAGAGCCGGAGCGTTTGTATCCATTCGGACGACAATACCCAGCCAACGTAGTCGCTGGATCTTTATTCGCTGCGCTATGTCTATGTCGTCGTAAAGCTCATACAGCTTATCGTTCCATCGCCTGCGATATTCGCCGTTGCCAACGTGCAAAGGTCCAAAAATCTTACGCACAATCTTTCTCTCAAACATTCCAAGCGTCCACGCTTCTGCGCCATACGTTAGGCCGGGCATGATGAGAGACTTTACTACTCAATTGCCTACTTAGTCCAAAGTAGCACTTGTTGGCAAGAGAGATTCTACATTGGATTTCAACGCTGACACTGTTATCGGTGTTAATGCTGGTTCCTAAGTATACGAAGTCCTTTACAACCTCAAAATTATAACTGCCAACAGTGACGTGGGTGCTGATACGCGAGTGCGCCGACTGTTTGTTTGATCACAGGAGGGACTTCGTTTTGTCCTCGTTAACCACCAGTCCCATTCGCTTTGCCTCTTTATCCAGTTTGGAGAAGGCAGAACTAACAACGCGGTTGTTAAGGTCGATGATGTCGATATCATCGGCATACGCCAACAATTGTTCGCTCTTATAAAAAATTGTGCCTGAGCGACTAAGTTCTACGGCTCGTACGATCCTCTCCAACATCAGGTTAAAGAAGTCACACGACAGCGAGTCACCTTGTCTGAAACCTCGTTTGGTATCAAACGGCTCGGAGAGGTCCTTCCCAATTCTGACGGCGCTGCTGGTGTTGGGCAACGTCATCTTGCATAGCCGTATTAGTTTTGCGGGGATACCATGCGATGCATGCACCTTACCAGCTCCTCACCGCCATGTTTGAATAGCTCAGCCGACAGTCTGTCGGCGCCCGCGTCTTTGTTGTTCTTTAAACGCGTTATAGCTATTCTCTCCTCATGATCGGGTAGCGGAACGACAATTCCGTCGTCAACGATTAGGGTATCGGGATCTTCAAATTCTCTGTGGCATGCGCAGCAGTCACTATTTAATAGGTTCGAGAAGTGCTACCTCCATAATTTAAGAATGCTCTGAACGTCAGTCGCTGACATTGCGTCGACAATCGCGTCGGCTGGCCGCCGTAGCCGAATGGGTAGGTGCGTGATTACCATTCGGAATTCACAGAGAGGTCGTTGGTTCCAATCTCGGTGAAAGCAAAATTAATAAAAAACATTTTTCTAATAGCGGTCGCCCCTCGGCAGGCAATGGCAAACCTCCGAGTGTATTTCTGCCATGAAAAAGCTCCTCATAAAAATATCTGCCGTTCGGAGTCGGCTTGAAACTGTAGGTCCCTCCATTTGTGGAACAACATCAACACGCACACCACAAATAGGAGGAGGAGCTCGGTCAAACACCTAACAGAAGTGTACGCGCCAATTATTTATTTTTTTTTCTGAACGTCAGTCACTAGATCGCCGTTTTTGTTCTTACAGGAAAACGCCCCGGTCTTAAAACCATCTGTAAGCCGCCGAACTTTCTGGTAGAATTTTCGGGCGTTGATCCTATTGGCCAGCACCTCAAGCTCCTCGCACTCACGTATTTCGGCCTCCCGTTTCTTCTTTCGGATAATACGTCTCTCTTCCTTTCTTAGCTCTCTGTAGCGATCCCAGATGGCTCGCGTTGCGCCCGATTGCAGCGTGGCTCTATAGGCAGCATCATTACATTCCTCGTCGTATCAACTGTTTTTTCGGGCTCCCCGGAATCCGATTTCTTCTTCGGCGACGGTAGGTAGAGAACGAGAAATGTTGTCCGTGCATGCTGGTTTCTTGGGCAGTATTCTCTGAGAGCAGGAGTGAGAGTCGAGTGGCGAATCTTCTGGCTGTCTGTTGTGATTGCAGCTTTTCGATGTCGAACATTCTTTGTGTAGTTAGATGTACGCTTTTCGCTGCACAGAGGCGTGTGCGTAGTTTGGCTGCAACAAGGTAATGATCCGAGTCGATGTTAGGTCCTCGGATCGTACGTACATCTAAAACATTAGAAGCGTGTCTACCATCTATCACAACATGATCGATTTGGTTTCGCGTTTTCCGATCAGGAGACAGCCACGTTGCTTGGTGTATTTTCTTATGCTGGAATCTGGTGCTGCAGACTACCATGTTTCGGACCCCGGCGAAGGCGATCAGCCTCTGTCCCTTAACGGATGTTTCGTTGTGCAGGCTGAATTTTCCGACTGTGGGACCAAAAATTCCCTCCTTGCCCACCCTGGCGTTGACATGGCAGGGGCAGCGCTCATAGGAACGTTCCAAGCGCTCATAGAAGGAATCTTTGGTCGCATCGTCCTTCTCCTCTGTCAGGGCGTGGGCGCAAATTAGCGATATGTTAAAGAAACGGGCTTTGATGCGGATTGTTGCGAGACGGTACTTGGCGACGAAGTCTCTCTCCCACAACAAATCCGACACCGAATTGGCGCTCCTTTATGTGGCAGCTGTAGTAGACGTCACAAGGTCCTACGCTTTTCTTGCCTTGTCCCGTCCATTGCATCTCTTGGATGGCAGGGATGTCAGCCCTTACTCTCACGAGGACATCAACCAGCCGGGCAGAGGCACCTTCCCCATTAAGGGACCGGACATTCCAGGTGCATGCCCTCAAATCATAGTCCTTGGTTCGTTTGCAGGGGTCGTCATCAGTGTTAGAAGTTCACATCCGAGGCTTTGTGTATGTTTTCATTGGGAGGGGGAGGTATGTTTACCCTTGACAAAACAAAGAATATTTTTTTAATCAAAAATTGCTTAAATAAACAGGCAAATCCTGTTCCTTCGTGCGTAAAATCTTCCGAAAAAAGGACTCCTTATTGATAATGCTGTCAGGAACTTGTGCAATTTTCAAATGTTTCATGAACAATCGGACAAATTCAATTATGTTATGAATACATCAATTGCGTGATGCTTGAGCGAACTTAATAATGTCACAGGCATCTCCTTTATTGGAGTATTGGAGTATTGAAAAACTTAGACTTAATATATCCAGTGTTTATAGGTACATATATAAGGGATACATTAATAAAAAATAAATTAATAAATAATAAAAAAAATATTCAGTATCTGTGGATCACCCTAGCGTTTCGCTAGATGTTTATGTATTAAGTTTAAAGAGATTTTTCGATATGGGAAATAAAGATACACACTCTTATTGAAGCAACAGCGAGCGGAAGAAAGCGCGTCCTTTTAAAATTAGAACTGGTTAACCAACGAGAAACGTGTTTACGAATTCCTGAACATTCATTAGCTCCCAAGTTTGTATAATCCCTACAGGAAAATTTTGAAGCAGTGAAATAATTTACTGGTTCCGAACTAGTGTGAATCGCTTCGCTATTGTTGTAGCAAGTAGCTGTATTTGTCGGTAAAAACAAAAGATTGTACGTTAGCAATCACGAATCTTAATACACACAAACGAACTGGTTGAGCGATTTTATCTTAACAGGCGGAGAAGAGTAAGAAAAAAGAGTGGATGAAGGAAAATGCGATTTCAAAAAAAATACTTAAAAGTTCATCTCAGTCTAGGGCGAGGGGCAGTATTGGCGTTATTTGCTAATTGCAGGCTGAACTTGAGAGCTTAATGATATATGTATGCAATTTCTGTAGAAAGTAGAAGCCATTGATAAAATTTATGGTTCAACAGCGTAATTCAACATGGCGCAGACGTATGGCGGATGAAAAACTTCAACTCTTTCAATTATAATTTATAGTAATTGACATATTTTTTTCATAGCTTCCTGAGATTGGAATTATGTACTTACATTTAAATATGTATGTAATCAAATTCATCGGGAAAAAATCCCTTTAATAAAAGATGAAATAAAAATTGAACCAGTAAATACCAAGATCGTCTTCAATCGCACCCACATAAACTGACCTCTAGTCTCATGTCACCATTGCGTTTTTTTTAAGGTTGAAAAGTACACTACCAATGCAGCTCATCTAACAGCGACCTATAAAATGTTAAATTTGTTTACTAGAAAGGATATTTCACAGGAAGTAAGCCTTTAATAAATGCCACTTTCTTAAAGAATTCAAATATTTGTAAAATACTTCTTATGAATTATTATGGTGTAGTGTAGTCAGAATATAAAATTAAGTTTAAATATACTTATAAAAAAAGCTCCATTAAGGACACCTGAATTATTGGATCCATCATTACAAATTTTAGATTACGAATAATTTAGACGTCAGAAACAGAAAACTCCTTCGAAACAAAACCTAAAACCTTTCCATTGAGATTAGTTCCATTTCAATGAATTTTGTCCTTCATATTGGGTCCTCTATTTTCAGTTTTACAGTTCCAGTCTCAGATTTGAGTTCAGCGACCCCACAAACTTGAGGAATCTAGGTGTCGAAGAAATTCATCAACTACGAAAAAATGCTCCTTGAAAGTTTAAATTTGTGTTTTTGTATAACTCGCTCTTGATACTCCACAACATCGGTAAGTTTTTCATTTTTCGAAAAAGCCGTGGTAAATCCCGTGTAGGTAATTGGCATCGAAGCTATTATTTTATTGTCATAGTTTTATGCGTTGCCACTTGCAATAACTGAAACCGATCGAAACGAAAATTTTCCTAAACATGGCGCCATGAATTTATTAATAACAATTTTATCCTAGATCTCTTCTGTGGAATTTCGTACCACTATTGGGAAAAACCATTCAGCGATGGACTATCTATGAATAAAATTCGCTAGTTGCCTACCTGGAAAAGAGAAGCAGTAGGAACTAGTCATTTTGCTAGAAGGGAACCAGTTCGGTAGTAGTGAATTTCCTGCAGGGTGATACATTTCGCAAGTGTTCCACAATACATATGTATGTATGTATGCACATACAACCCTGATCTGGTTGAAGGAACAAGTATGTTTCAAACTGAGTTTGGTTAAATTTTAAAGAGGAAGCAAGGAAAACAAAAACTAAAAGTAAATATTTTAAAGAGGAAATAATACGAGATTTTTAATGTCTTTAACGTTTGCATTATTACCAGTAATACATTTATATTTGACTTCATAAATATTTAACAGTAGATTGACCTGAATAAATGTGGTAAATGGCTATGGAAATTTAAAGCGTGAGATATTTTATGAGTGCAAATAAGCGGGCGCCGTAACCGAATGGGTTGGTGCGTGACTACCATTTAGAATTCAGAGACAACGTAGATTCGAATCACGGTGAAACACCAAAATTAAGAAAAAGTTTTTTCTAATAACGGTCGCCCCTCGGCAGGCAATGGTATCCAAGAGGGTATTTCTAACACGAAAAAGCTCCTTATAAAAAATATCTGCCGTTCGGAGTCGGCTTAAAACTGTAGGTCCCTCCATTTGTGGAACAACATCAAGACGCACACCACAAATAGCAGGAGGAGCTCGCCCAAACACCCAAAAAGGGTGTACGCGCCAATTATAATATATATATTATATATATAAATAAAAATACATACAAATTTCCAGCCTATTTTTAATTAAAGTGAGTAATTGTTGATTTAAACATCGAATTTAAATTTTTAATGGAACAATTCTAGTGGCTCGTAGATAGAGATTTATCAAACTCACCAGCCTTTCTGGTTTAGCAATCCCAATTCTGCTGATTCAGATTAGCTGCAAAATTAGCAATCAGCTTTCAAGACCGTTTTAAAAGGTCATAAGTCAATTTCATAGAATAGAACTATCACTGGGCGGTTTGCCCAGGGTTAAAATTCTGTCCTTTCATAGGGCAGGGCATTCACATAGGAAATGGAAGATTGTTTCCTTTTTCTCCGGTTGTTTACAACTGTGACAGTATGTATTGCGAGGGATACCCATTTTGGCTGCTTGTTCTCCGATAGACCAAAAGCCAGTTATGATTGCCGTTAGTCTCCAGGCGTCCCGTCGTTTCATTCTTATTAGTGCCGACGATTGCTTGAGGTTATAGGTGGGCCATAACGTATTGCTAATTTTAGTGCAATGGTGTGAATACCGATTCTGCAAGAGCGTTATTCATGGCAGATCCCCTTCTTGCCAGTTCATCTGCTTTTTCATTACCTTCAATGTTCCGATGCCCCGGGACCCAGATTAAGGTAACTTTATGGGTTTCACTCAAGGTGGGGAACTTTACAGCCCTTACCTGTTTAATTTGCCTTGGTACATATATATACGCGCCGGTGCGTAAGTTGCGGGGATTCCGGAAAATCGTAAAAATGAAACCGCCTACTGGTAGAAATTATCACCCGTCTTTTATAAGGGTTTACAGAAGAACTGATCTTGATGTAGATCGACAATCATCAAGTCAGCTAGAGAAAAAAAAGTTGGGAACGTGACTTAGAAAATTCATACAACACACCGCAAATGAGAGAAATTTTTTCAGAATTTTACAACTTATTTTTTTAGGGGGTAAATTATCCTTTGCTTAATCGGTGTTACGATTATGAAACACAGCAGTGCGGAAAGAAAATGTAGCAATGTAGAAATCAAATAAAAAGTGTAGAAAAAAAATTATGATAAAATCTAAAACTATGTAGCAATGTAGAAATCAAATAAAAAGTGTAGAAAATAAAATTATGATAAAATCTAAAACTATCACCAGGTATCACTCGAATGGTTTGGCGTCACCTTACAGAAGAAGAAAAATTTGCTAATGTAGCTCACTCAAGTTGAAAGAACCTTCTAAATTGATTTGTTTTCTAATTGCACTAAGTCTATACAAGTTTCTTTTTCGAAACTGATTGTTGAAAGTTGACTAAAACTTTCTCAAACTATTTTGCGAGTCTTCAGAGATGATAGCAATTTTTTTGTTTAAGTAAACTTGTAGAAAAGCTACTTTACTTCCCATGTGTGATTGCATGCTAGTAAGTTGAAAGTCCCTTTAAAATGAATGTGTCTTCTGATAATTGCATTCAGACTATGAATTGCCCATTTTTAATCCTTTGTCTGCCGACCACAATGGACCCAGCAATATCTGATGCTTTTAAAGTTCGCATTCCTGCCACTTTTTTCATGGTATGTCTTTTGTAATATTGTAATAATATTATTTTTTATTACTGTTAATACAAATTTTCTAGCTAGAAATATCTCCTGAACGGTAAGTAATGCAGTTTTTTTTATGTTAGACTACTCAAATCTACTTTTTGGATTAGTGAAAAACGTTGATAACAGAATGAGTTTAAATAGCATTTATTCAGCTATAACGCTGCAGCGTTGATTAATGAATTCTTAAATTATGTTTGAAACTTAAAAACCAAGTTCATTGCAATCAAAGCAAATGTACTTATTAAAAAAAGAATAATAATAATAATACTAGCCTATGCTCTAAACAAATCAAAAAAACTTGAATATTCTGCTAGTAGTTTGTATATAGTGAATATCACGTGGATATCCGCAACGTAACCCTGAAAATTAGCCGTAGATTCAGTATAGCTATGCCTCAAATGCACTACATCAACGTGAAATACATAATCACAACAACTTTGGGAATTTTCGCACTTATTGCGGTTCATTAAATTCGCCTTTTATTTACATATTCATATTGTCTCGGAACTGAAGCACAATAACATTGAACGCATCCAAAGACAAATATTGTGAAATGTCAGTGGTGACTGCGTTGCCAATTGCGTGCTTCGATGAAAAACTCCCACTGCCAAGAATCGTGAAGAAGCAGCGAAAAAGTAAATTTTCAGCACCTTTAGGCTAACTAATTAATCAATGTGCAATTATGCAAGTAAACACCAAACGTTAACCTACAGTAAAGATCTGAGCTAAGTAACTATGTATTGAAGAATTATTTTGGTTGAAGTTAGTTTAGTGTTGAATTTGAATTACAATTTGGGAGATTCGCACTAGGTTGACGATGGCTGGCATTGTATAAATTGCAAAATAACCAGTTCTCATTTTGTTTAAAGTAAATCGAACAAATATTTTATTAGGTAGAGAGATGCCCATTGTCATACCACAATCAAAATTTCAGTCCCCTTTTGGTACCAAACAATACCCTTACCCCTTTGGAGAGTCAAGTCTAAACTTTAATTACTTGTGCAGAGATCGACAATCTTCTCCACGTTCCCACGACAGTCGGGTCCGGATTTATAGTATACCCGGTCAAGGACTGTCACTCGCAGCAATTATATCCATACATGTGTGGGGAATGTTTATGCTGTTACGATAACAACAACAATCTCGTTCTACCTTATAGAAGGAATATATTTTTGTCTGTCCATCTACATACACCACATGAAAAAATTATAAGACCAACTCAATTTCTTATATTTTTATTATCACTTTAGGGGTAAGAACTTATGATTTTAATACTTAAACTTTTAATGATAAATGTTTTAAAAATATCCAGAAATAAGCACACATTTCACAAAACTTAAATTAACTATTAAGAAAAGTAAAATCTACAGAACGGAAAAAGTATAAGACCAATTTTATTATATTTAAAATAAACAATAATAATTCTTGGGGTACGTTTATAATTTGGAGCTTAGTAATTTGTGTTGGATCCTCCTTTGATTATAATTTGTTGAAGTCGTCGAGGAATCGACTTGATTAAGTTTGCGTTGCACTGCAATGCAATAATTTATGATATGTTATATATAAATAAAAAGTGTTATAAAAGTGTGTCTCTGTTACGCAGTCGTAATAATGATTAAAATAAATGTGATAAGTGCACTTATTATATCAAAATTTGGTGAAGGTAAAAGACAAATTTTACAAACAAATAACTTAATAACAAATAACTATTATTAACTGAATAATGTTGGTGGTAGTTTTAGCAAGATAAGCACTAAATCAACATCTCCTGTGAGTTTCAATGGAAAATTCGTAAAATTTCTCTCAAAACAAGCGAACGGTTAATGAAAAGTATACCTAGCCGATTGTCTCCATGCCCCTTGACTCCATACCATCAATAGTCGTACTTGAAAAGAGATACAGTGTGGTGCTGCCAGAGACTCAGTTGTGGTCAAAATCTGAAATTGAGCCCGGCTAACACTGTTTTCGCATTTGGACGGATGGGGACACGTGGGTATCGTGGGTACCGATACCTCTGACTCCTTAGCTAGAATCGCCTCAGAGCCCGTTTTGTCACTCTTTCTGCAGCCATCAAAGCTACGGTTAGCAAATGCAGATGGATTAAACTGATGTTACCTGTCATGTCCGATCGACTGTCTTCGCGCCGGGACCACCTTGGCTTCTTGGCACCACAAGATTTACTCAGATTTCTTAGGAGATCGGGTAGATTTAAAGAAAATTAAAAGGGAATCCAAGTGTAATACAATGGACTTATTTGTGTCTGAGTGCTGCACTTGCTAGTTGTACCGACAAAAAAAAAAAAGACTTCTCTCTCTCTCCATGCATCTCCGTTATGAGATATCGTTTTGAACATACAATTAACAAAACAATATTGGGTAATTTTTCTACTATTGCTTTAGTAGATATCATCATAACCATCTTGGCCTTATACTTTTTTCGTGCGGTGTATGTATGTTTTACACAATGGAAGTTGATAGCAAGTTGATACCTTGTTTTGGTTAAAATGTTTGAGCCTACTAAGAACTAATAGGAAACAAAAGATGTAATGGCAAGAACTACATCCCAACTAGGTACCAAATGAAATTTCGTAGGACCATGACAAACGTATGATTTATCAGCGATAAATCAGAGACTAAGAAGGTTCGCGCGATTTTTAAAGTTATCGAAACTATTCGTGTTATAATAATTATAATTTACCCTCCGCTAGGGGTTCATGTATAGACTATTTTCTGAAAGCTTGTGCATCGGCATGTCCGCTATCCTGGAGAACAGATCCCATTCCACATTGAGAGTTTGGAAATCCAAAACTGGGCATTGGCTTATCTAATGAAGTTATTAGGGATTGTTTTCTGTTCTAGTTCAAATTGGATACTAAAGGCACCGAATATGCAAGGGATGAATTTAAAAAAGTTACTGCTAGTGAGAAAATAGCTTATAAGCGGTTTCAGGGCTTTCGAGCGGCGATGAGAACTTTACTTTTCATTGATGTTTTTATTTTCTGCACGAACTTTTTTCGTTATCTGATTTTCTTAGTTTATATTGTATCTTGTTGGGGGCTGACTGTAGAGTAGTTATCCACATAAATATATAGATTTGTAAATGTACAATTGGCATTATATTCATGAAAGCTTAGTTATTTACAATAATGGCCCTTATGAGCCCACGCTCACTTGAAGTAACCACCTCCTGTGCTAGATAATTATTATAATTAGTGTTTATATTCTTAATCGCTAAAATTTATTGTTTGCTCTATAGTGGTGGACCGGTTGCAAACTGATGACGACGTGTTATTAAAACAAAGTTTTATTAAATATACTTTCGCAAATATGTAAGAATATATCACGGCATGCGGTAAGTTAAATTAAAACTAGTGCGAAACTAGTGCGAAGTGTTACCGTTGCGATCCCGCATTTGCATTACTATCAGTACAGTAACGGTACAACATTGTGCAGTAAGGGAACTTGCTTTGGTTAAAAGAAAATGTAAGAATACGAAGAAAAAAAATTGTTTCTGAAAATATTTAATTTTATTTTAAATGAACAACTAATAGAATATTTTTTTAGCATTTAAAACTCATTAAAGAAAAAATATCCTCGTTCATACTTTAGTCGGTTAAGTTGCAATTAAGTATTTGAGATAGCTGTCTAAGTTTTAAGGTTTTGTAAAATAGCCCAAATATCGATAGATTCATTATAGAGTTACAGTGGTCGCAAACCTAATGCAGTTACGACGGCCACCTTTGAACCAAACCAGGTCGCATGATTTTTAATTGATTCCTTGGACCCTATTTTTATATAATGGTCCTTTTTCAAATTTATTAAAAATTTAATATTTAATATATTCAATTTTATTTTTCATTTATTTTCAATTTTGATAATATTTGTGAAAAGGGTTAAAAAGTAGTACTACTCGTCTTATTTAACATGGAGCGCTTATTAGCAATGGAAATGATTGATAAGTGCACGAAATAGCAGTTTTGGGGGTGAATTTCTAAAATTAAAAACCGTTTAAATGGGCCGTCGTTTAACCAATTAACCAGGTTTATAAATACCTAATATTCTTGCCCTCAGCAAGCTTTTCGAATATTCTTTGATTAAAACGAAACTAAGAAACAAATTAAACTTTGAGACTGCCCATAATGAAGGGTCTTTCAAAAGACGCACCTAGATGTTATTTTAAAATAAAACATTTAATGTTTTTATTCATAATACGGCTGTTAATAATTTTATGTGAAAAGTTACATCATTTAAATGGTAAAATCTGCCAAACAGTCAATTCATGAATGCCATCGTCGAGATATCGATGTTGAAGGTTATTTAGTAACTCGGACCAAATTCTTAAAACAGTACTTAAATAAAGAAAACCATTTCTGTTATTTTTAGTGATGAATGTAAATTTAACTTGAAAAAGCCAGATGGTCGGATTAAAATTTGGAGAAAAACTACGTAACACAAGTTTAGATCGATGCAATCTCATACCATCGTTTCATCGGCGATGACTTGGGGATGTTTTAGTGCCTCGAGTATAGGGAACTACACTTTACAGATAGAATTATGAATACAATATATTGATATTTTGAAACAAAATGTACACGAAAGTGCTGAGCGTTTGGAATTCTTCTTTTTGATTGGCGCAAAAACGGCTTACACGATTTTGGCCGAGTTCAACAAAGCGCGCCAGTCTTCCCTTCTCGTGCTAATTGGCACCAGTTGGACACACCAAGAGAAGCCAAGTCCTTCTTCACCTGATCTTTTCGGCGCAGAGGAGGCCTTCCTTTTACTCTGCGACCACCAGCTGGTACCGCATCTGGCATGACCCAGCCAACAAGCCGCTGTATCTTTATTCTATGTCGTCATAAAGCTCATACATGTTATTCTTCTATAACCTACGATGCTCGCCGTCGCTAATGTGCAAAGGTCCAAAACTCTTCAGAAGAATCTTTCTCTCAAACACTCCAAGGGATGCCGCATCGAATATTGTCCTCGTCCAAGCTTCTGCGCCATACTTTAGAACGGGGATGGTGAGAGCCTTATAGAGTGTTAGTTTTGTTCGTCGAGAGAGGAAGCATTTGGGATTGGGATACAATTTTATCTTGAAGATCCTAAGCACACCGCATGGGATATCCGTCTCTGGATGCTACAATATGTAATTACCCAAACTACTTAAAAACACTGCCACAAATACTTGATTTAAGCCCTATAGAGAATTGGTGGTCAATTTTTAAAAATCGTTTAGAAATTATAATGTAATGAACATCCCGAATTTGAAAAGAATTTTAGGTGCAGAATGGGCAAAAATATTTCCAAATCTTATGGAAAAACTTGTGGAATCCATGCCTTGTCACCTTAAAGCAGTTTTAAAACGGAAAAGACACCCTACTAAATATAATAATAAATTGAGTTTAAATTTTATTTCTTATTTACTTAAGGAGTATGAATACGAATTGCTCTTATAAATAGTGATATTTAGTTTTTACAGCAAAAATATAAATGAATATTTTTTTAAATACAAGTGAATGTTTTTTTGTATTTAATAATAAAACCTATCATATTTTCATATTGAACTGCGTTTTTATTTCTTAAAATTTTTTTAAATTATGTGTGCACGAACGGGTATTATAATACTTATATAATGTAGAGTGTAATGTGTATTTTGCATACTGAAACTATTAGGAACAATTTTAAATGCGAAAAAATTAATTGTTTGAGAATTATTGTTTTTTAATAAAAATTTTTTAGAAAAATTTTTACATACGTCCTGATATTTGCAAAAATTGTTTCAGCTTACAAAAATGAGTATTATAAAAAGTTGTCTACAGTGGTCTGGATATATATATATATATATATGTATATGGGACGTTCCACGTCAACCGGTCCAAAATTCTATGGGACCGATTTTGAAGTCCAAGGTCTCAAAATGATCGTCTGAATGTCCACTAGTGAAAGCCGTCTGGCCCATTGAGAAATTCAATATGGCGTCCAAATTATGGCGTCTAAGCTGACTAAAAATTAGAGTTTATTTAAAATCTTGTGCGCTCCTAAGAAAACCAGGAGCAATGAAAAAAAGTAATACTGATTCTTTATGTTCTTAGGGTCGCAGATTACGATTTCGGAAGCAGATTTCCAAAATTCAAAATGGCGGATCCAATATGGCGGCCGAAAATATTAATTTATTTCGATTTGTTTAAAATGTATTTCTAAGGGGGTTTTGGGGTCGCTGGTTACGAATCTGAAGTCAGATTTTTTAAATTCAAAATGGCGGATCCAATATGGCGGTCAAAAATAAAAAAAATTATTTCGATTTTTTTGAAACCTGTTTTAAAAGGGTTTTTGGTTTGATAGCGATTCTGGAGTCATATTTCAAGAATTCAAAATAGCGGATCCAATATGGCGGGCAAAAAATTTTTATTTTTATTTTTTTTTTATTTTTTTTATTTATTTTATAACATTATTTATTTTTGGCCGCCATATTGGATCCGTTATTTTGAATTCTTGAAATATGACTCCAGAATCGCTATCAGCGACCCCAAAAACCCTTTTACAACAGGTTTCAAAAAAATCTAAATAATTTTTTATTTTTGACCGCCATATTGGATCCGCCATTTTGAATTTAAAAAATCTGACTTCAGATTCGTAATCAGCGAAATAAATTAATATTTTCGGCCGCCATATTGGATCCGCCATTTTGAATTTTGGAAATCTGCTTCCGAAATCGTAATCTGCGACCCTAAGAACATAAAGAATCAGTATTACTTTTTTTTCATTGCTCCTGGTTTTCTTAGGAGCACACAAGATTTTAAATAAACTCTAATTTTTAGTCAGCTTAGACGCCATAATTTGGACGCCATATTGAATTTCTCAATGGGCCAGACGGCTTTCAATAGTGGACATTCAGACGATCATTTTGAGACCTTGGACTTCAAAATCGGTCCCATAGAATTTTGGATCGGCTAGTGTACCGGTTGACGTGGAACGTCCCATATATGTATACATGTGTACGGGTGTTTTGTTGGCGACCTTGAGGGCTTTGAAGGTACATTTTGTACATCGTTCCATCGTGCGAGAAACTTAAAACTTGAGATCCAACATCCATTCGCTATGGACGGCATCCAATTTTATTTTTATTTTGGCTTAGAGTGTCCTTGATGTAGAAACCCTGTATCTCTAAAAATGGTTACGCTTGGTAGTCAATAAAACTCTTTTTTTTACTTTATTTATTTATTTGCATGAGAACTAATTCTAAATAATGAATCCACTAAAGATAAGCGCTGGCTACTAGGGCCTTGGGCTCCTGACTAAATATAGAAGTCGTAAAAAATTGCTACATAAAACTGTTTTTTCTTATGATGCAATTTATTTCACTTGCAAAAATACTGTCTTTATATACTGTAAGTAAACTGTGTGAATAATTTGCAAATTTGTACGAAAAACGTCACTATTCAATTAAGTCGCTGAGTACCGACGTTTTATCGCCTTTAAATGATTTTCGATTTTGGCGAACGAATTAGGCAAGATATTTTCCTTATTTTCTTATTGCCACGTCGCCATTAAACTAAACATTCTAGATTGCGTATTTGCCTGGAAAGAAATATTTCTGTAATTATTTAGATTAGATTAGATTTATGAGGGGTTGGGAAAGCCCAAGTCAGGAAGACCACTGTACTATACCCGGATAAATTACAGCGAAAAGAATAGGGAGACAAGATAGATATTATATGGATGGTAAGACGGATAAATTGATTTCAGGTCACTCTTCCGCAATCTTTTTCAATTCCTTGACGAATATTAAGAGATCTGGAAGAGGAGAAGTATAAAATTAATCCATACTCAGTACTCTAACAGCCCAAGGCAGATTCTAGAAAACTACGGACAGCCACAGCGTCCTCATTCTCACGGCAGGATAGGCATATTGGTTCGTCAATGATTCCCATGTTAGCCCTTTGCTAAAGACAGCCATTGTTCCCTCTGATTACAACTACCTCTACTCTCGAGTTCTTCCTACTAAGTTTTATGTTTGATTCTTTCACAAAGCACTTGGCTACGCTGTAAGAGTCCAATTCAGTCAACGTCTTCTATGGGTAGACCTCATGAAGTCGTCAGTTCATAGTTCAATTGATGCAGAATTGACACCTAGTTAAGGTTTAGGGCCTAATGGTATGCTTGGTCTTCATTAGCCAGTTTGCCAGCCAACTCGTTCCCTGCAATACCACAACGTCCAGGCCCCAAATAAGACAAACTTTGTTATGTTCTGTAACACTGTTCAGTTTTGTCTTATGTTTACCGAATAATTTCGAAAAACAGCGTGGGTTAGGAAGGGCTCTCAGTGCAGCTTAACTGTTCTCTAATTATACACATTCAATAAAGGAAATAATATGAGAAAAAAAGAAAGACTTGGCAAATCGCAGGTGGGATGCAACCCCAAAAGGCATAAATATTTTATAACATTTCTAATAATAAATTGTGAATATTTACAGGCATTCGGCCGGGTTTTTGCAGATGCGAAGTTATCTGTATTGTACATATATATATCTGTATATATATATATATGTATAAATGTACATATACACTATATATATATGTACATCCAGCTCGGTAAATAGTCGATACATCAATGCAACTGCCATCTCGAGAAGAAGAGGGAAACACTCTCAAGAACCCTATGAGCTCTTAGAGTTCAGAAGAACTGGAAGAAGTATTGTGGAGAGGAGAAGGCTTGATAAAATGGATCCGTCTCTAAATGTTTTTAAACTATTCCGATCTCTTAGCAAGTGGTAGCTATACTCGTTATTCATTACTCTAACTGTTGTTAGCATCTTCTTTTCTTTGCCTATCACTCCTTTATTTGATCTCTTAAAGCAAATAATCCAACAACTTCGAATCTTGCGCATCCATCTTGATGTTTGACGCTGCGCCGCAATATTACTGCTGGAACTGCTCCACATTCACATTCTGCAAAGGTATTTGGGCATAAGATTTATAATACAGTGCACTGTTACATACATACGTATGTACCTCTTAGTATGTCACTAAACGGCTTTACACATTTCCTTTCCTGGATAGGAAAATTCCAGTTAACCATGGCTAAAAACGGAGTCTGAAGAAATAGCAAGGAGCAGAATCGTTTTCTTTCTCTTCATTGGCCTTCGTAGAAGCCACACGAATTTTTGAGTGAGCCATACCCTTCCTCAGTAATTACCCATTCGAACTAAGATAACATTTTAAAGATAATCTTGCTCATTCTTATTTGCTTTCCCTGTTATAACTAAGAAAAATCAAGCAGATAATGTTAATTAATGTGTATTAGTTTTATAATTTTTGCGGATTTTGATTAATTATATGAAGGTTTCGTGAGAGAGGGCCCATGAAATTTTCCGAAAAATATAAAAAAACTATAGTTATATGTATAACTTTTTAACCTTTTAATTCCATTTTAATAATAAGTCTATAAGAGACAATAATGGGTTAAAATATTTAATTTATATTAAAAATTGCAACTGAAATTTTATTTCATATTCTTGAACATTATATTTAGTTCGGGTTGACACTTTAAACTTTATTTCTTATTTTTCGAAAATGCCTTGATGACATAAATATATGAAAATTTAATTTGAACACCAGACAAAATTGGCATCCCCAAGGCTCGAACCCTTTAGGGGTTGGGATACTCATCCAACACTTTAATCTTCAATTCGATTCTTGACCTACACAGCGTAATCTCTAAACTGGTCATATATAAATTAAGAAATTTGGGATTTGAGGCAAATTTAAATTAATTATCTGCATGGAGATATAGTCACTTAAATCAAATAAGTCACTCAAAAAATTAACCTAAAATTGCTCTATTAATTTTTTACTCGTATTGTGAACACCTCTACTACTTAAATTAGCCACATATGCTGCTAAAATGCAATTAGGCAAGAAGAATTAAAACTAAAATGAAAAAATATCACAGCATCTTATGACGCTCATTTCCCAGTATTGCAATGTCCCGAAATTCTGGCAATGTTACATTTTCACAAAACAGAAAAAAATGCCAGATTTTGGTTTGATATTTATTTTTAAGAATAAAGGAAATGTGTAAAGCCGTTTAGTGACATACTAAGAGGTACATACGTATGTATGTAACAGTGCACTGTATTATAAATCTTATGCCCAAATACCTTTGCAGAATGTGAATGTGGAGCAGTTGCATTGCACGACACCTCGGTTTATTTATTTTTAATTTTTATTTTAACCAAATGCCCTCAAATGAAGTAACGGGTGTATTTTTCCAGGCACAAAGAATTTTTTATATAGACAGTTGTCAAGTAGATATATGTTCTTGAGCCTTTTACTCAGTTAAGTACGGCAATTTCTCATCTTTTATGAGTTGAGTTTATTTATATGCGCGAAATGCAATACATTGGAAATCTGTAAGGCCTCTACATTTAATTAAATTTATTCACTTATGCTTTGCATTTGAAGAAAAAAATATAAATAAACACCCATGACAAGATTTGTGTGCAGTTTAGAAGCAAGCGACGCATATACACAACATACATGCATCACTATATACACACATACAAACATTTAAAAATGCTGACATTCATTGAACACGAGCATATCGGTTGAGGGAGACAAGTGCATTCACATTTGCCGTTTATTGGCAGCAATGTAAGAAACGTCTCACACACCCGCTTGCGTACCCCTGTGATAGTGATAGGTAGCCAGTCTTACATGCATCAATTGGCCAAACAATAAACAACCACTGCATGTTGTAGTCTGTAGCTTGAAAAAGGGTGAGGGGAAATGATTTCCTTAACAACACTGACGTCGGTTGCTGACTGTTTGGGTTTGTGCAGCGAACTTGAACTTGATTTTAAATATAAACGGCCGCGCGGCAAATGAATGACTGCCAACAAGCTGGCGAGACACAAAAGAATGTCCGCGAATTATGGCTACAGCCGAAGGAAATGTTTAGTAGAATCTTATGAAATAAAATACATATTTGGAACATGAACAAGTTGAAGGGAGTCGGAAGAAAGAAAATGAGTCGGAGTGGTAATGAAATGCAGGGAAATGAAGTAAACGAAACTCAAGTGGGGCAAAGTGAAGAGGAATGAAATAATATACATGAAATGTTTCGAAAGGGATTGAGATAAATGGGGGAATGGCGAAATAAACGGAATGGTAAGGAGCAATTTCATGAAATGAGCAAATGAAATGAAACTCAAGTGGAGCGAAATGAAGTGAAATAAAAATGCCATGAAATTAAATAGCAGAAATTAACCGAAATAAAATGAAAACGAAACAGGATGCAAAGTAATAGTAATAGAAAGAAATAAATAGAAAAATGTGAATTCATTCCATCAACCGAATTTAGTAAAATTAAACGAAGGAGATCGAATGGCAATAGAAAGTAATAAAAAAGCAAGGAGTAGAATGAAGTGAAATGGATTGAACCAAAATACTGAAACTAAATGAAATGAAAGAAAAGGAATGAAATAAGCAAATCGAATCAAGTGAAATGAAATAAAATATTGGAGTGAAATGAAGGGGAGGATATGAAATATAATGAAATTAAATGGAGCAAAAGCAGAATAAAATGTCAAAATGTCAAAAATAATATAGGTAGAATATAATAAAACGAAATGAAGAAATAAAGTACATCCATATAATAAAATGTGATTACATTAAATGTATTGAAGTTCAATGGTTTGAAATAACTGGATTGAAATTAAATGAAATGAAAAACAAATTAATTGAAATCATGCGTGATAAATGAAACAAAGTTAAGAAATAGAAACTGACCAAAAGTTACTAATTGAACTAGCACAAATTCTATTGAGTGATAAAAAATAGTTTGCAAAAACGGAAACTTTCTAAAACACGTTTTCAGGCATGATTTAATAATCTCTTGGCAGAAAACTAACTTACGAAATGGGACTGGAGTACAGATATTAAAATACATATTCGCATGGGGAAAACGAAATCCATTATTTTCTCGGTAGATGGTTGTAGTGATCGATATCTCGTAAAGTATGGATCGAACGATTAAAAGTTTAAGCTCGTTGTCAAGGTGACACTTTAAACTAAAAAAAAATCGTTTGCTGTTTTTCGTTGTTCCATGTAATTGTCAGGTACAGGGTGTTAGCAATGGAGGTCAACAAAAAGAAAATTTGGTACATGTTACAGTTTGAAATTGTGAATGGTATTTATGGGGCCGAAACTGTAATAGCTAATTACGTGCAACTTTAGTTTCGTCAATTCTATTCAGGCATTTTTGATATTAAAATATAAATATGTTGATTAAGTCCTACCTCGAAAATCGATATTTCTTTGTCAAACAAGGGGAAGAATAGTCTGAACCCAATTCCTCAAACCAACGTCGCAAAATATCTCGGTATGGATCTTGACAGTAAACTTACATGGAAAACCCATATTTTCACCAAACGGAAGGCTCTAGGAGTTGGTTACTACATCGAGCTCCCCTTATTATATCACAAATGCACAAATTCATCTTGATCTCAAAGTATCACAACACTCGACTCCAATCGCACTCAAATCCTGTTGTCACAGAAATAATTGCAAACCTCATAACCTTCACCAGACTCAGGAGAAAGTCTACAACAGACCTGATATCATAATAAATTAGTCTATATTAATATTTATTGTAAAATTAGTAAATTGTTGCAGCATTGGGTGCATTCGATAAGTATCTCTAAAAAAATTTGTGCAAAATTCTCCCCAAGCTATTTACTAATACTTACTCTGCCACAACTGCAGCCACATATTGAATATAAGAATGCCAGAAATTTCGCGGAGAACATTTCTTTCATGAATTCATTCCTTTAATGAAAATTCGGCTTAACAGGAAATTTTACTTTCATGGTCAGTTATATGTCGCTTGCTTTAACGAATGCCGAATATCCACTAGTATATACTTTTAAAATACATAAATATTATATAATTTTTGTTCACGATATTGTTTGGATAGGGCAGCCCAGCATTGCCGGTCACTGTGTTTGTAGCGGAAAATAAAGTCACGAATAATAAATATGATAGTAGAAGGGGCTCCGCCTAGACTTGTCTAATGATGCAAGCGTTTTAATGTTACTATATTATCAACTCAAATTAAAATAAATGTATGCACATCTGTATATTCTAAATATTCTAAGATTTTATTAAACTTAATAAAATTAAAAAAAAAGTATATAAATGATTTACTAACATGTTTTCCGTGCGCCAACTCTTCGTTTAACCGCCAAAAATTCTTGTATTGCGTTTAGTTTTTTGTTCTTTGGTTTCTCTACTTTTAGTTTGTTTTTGTTTATTTTTTATTTCGCATGTTTCTTCCTCATTTACCATTTATCATTTGTAATGCGAAATTGCATGTGAAAAGAAAAGGAAGAAAATGGCAATCTGCTTCCCTTTTAGTGCTCGCGGGTACTTTGCACGACAACCATTTGTTTGAATCTAAGCCCATTTTAGTGGCTCGTGATCGGTTTTCGTTTGCCCTTTGTTGTTCGATGAATTACGAAACCTTTTTAACTTCAAAGTGATTTCAATACTTTTCAAATTCTTCAAGATGTGGTCACTGGAGTGTATAACTTGATGTATAAAAGTAAAAAAAATTACACTTTGTTTAGGCAAAATAAAAATTGCAACGCTCTGACGTAAAATTACACAAAATAAAAGAAAAAAAAAACATAAAAAATAAATAAAAATGAGCTTCTTACATCCGGATGTGAATATGGTCATAAGGCCAAGCACTTCTGACATTTCCGATTATAACGGCAATGCGAATGTTGCTGCGACGTCACATATACCAACGGCAGCCTCATCAAACGAAAGTGACCTGTGGGCTGAAGACGCTGAAGGCGATATTCGCAGCGACGCAGGCGCTACGGAGACTACGGATGCTTTGGCTAATGTACCGAGACGTAAATCTGAAATAATCGAAATTAAAATTGTGCTCGTCAAATTGCAGGTGACTTGCCAAAATTAAATATAACATCAAATATGAATTGTAAATTTAATGTAGTTATGTGAATTGCATTTGCTTACAATCTTTTATTTATAACTATTTAGTATGCCTGCGCACATAATTTAATGAATAATGTAAATTTTGTAAAAGCGAATGTTTGCCTTTAGCTGCATGAATTGGCGACATGAGGTCTGTGGCGGAGTGTTGAAATTTATTAAAAGGAATAAAAGTATTAAATTAAGGACAAAAACTTAGATGTCTAACACAGCTGAGAGCCAAGTTTAATAAAATAAACTGTATAATTTGAATTGACAAGTATAGCCAACTCAAATCCGTTACTGGCGATAAGCGCTGTTTATTTTAATAAACCTTCTTTATTTCGGAATTAATAGAAATTCTACCGCAAACTGAAAACCCAGCAGCAATAAACAGCAAGGGTCCTTCAAAAGGTGCGCCTAGATGTTGTTTTAAAATAAAGCATGTAAATATTTAGATTTCTTTATGTTTCATTATTTATTTATTTATTTTTTTCAAAATATGGCTTTTAATAATTATATGTAAAAAATTACATAATTTAAATGCCCACCATGAGCACGACTGTAGATAAAATCCACCTAACAGTACATAGATTCATGAATGCCTAATTGTTGAGAACCTTGGGATATCGATGTTGATGGTTATTCAGCAACACTTTGGGCTACAGCAGCAATATTCCCAATAGAACGTTCAGTTTTTCATCTGCTATTCCTTTTTCTATCCTCGACAGAATCATTTTCTTGAGATTTTTTCACCAACCTTTAAATGTCATTCGTACGATTACTTGCACACATAAATCACGAATTTTGCGATATGTTGTTCTTAAAGATTGACCATTTTCATAATAAGTTTCAGTAATTTTAACGCGTTGTTCCATCGTGTACAATTGTACAGTACTTCTGTCTCTTTGCCAAATGTCAAAGATGACACAAAAAGGTGCCGTCTAGGAATTATTCACTACTGACATCTATGCGTCACTTTTGAAAGACCCTTGATATGATTATGCTTTGATGTATGCAGGTGTTGTATAAATGATCTATTCGGTAGCATGACCGAAACAAGTATTATTTGGGTTGAATGTGCTTGTTACGAGTACTACTGCAACTGAAGGATTCATTATTTGAATATATCTCAAGTAATAAGTTAATAGCAGCATTCAAAAGTATTACTATCATCTAGCAATCTGAACGGTAAATGCGAATTGCCAAGAATTACGTAAGATTTGCGTGTACACGCATTTGTATAAAAGCCTTCGAAAAAAACTTAAAAAACTTAGTTAAGTAAATTAAAGGGAATTTCTTCAAAACTGGAATAACAGGCTCATCTCCTGATGATTGACTATCATTAACGACTTTTCGCAGAATCCGGAATATTCAATATTTGACCTTAGCTCTTTTGGCAACACGACTTTATCACCTAAGTGAAGGGAACGGTTTGGTAAGACATGGAGTGGTTTGAAGTAAAAAACGATAGTGTCGTAGAATACTACGCCGCAAGTGCCCTGAGACTCAGCGTTGACTTATCTTAATATTGGGTATAACATAAAGAAGGGATAATTATATATTAAAAAGTGCAACAAAATGAAAAAGGAAAAAATGAATACCTTGCATCTCATAGTCTTTTTCTGATAGGTTATGCATTTGAATTATGAATTATAGTTATGAATTCATTTTGAAATTTTCTTTGAAAAGTTTGAGATTATGAAGATGAAAATAATACTTACGGATTGGGATATGAACAGTATTTTCTCCATAGAAATCATCATCTTTAGCTTCATAGGCTTTGGCAGACCATAGCTTCCGCAGTTACAATACATTCCGCTTTTTAACTCGATCATTAGTCAGCTCCTTCGCTTGATTGGCCTTAGATCATTTACGACAGAATTCAGCAACATTTTCCGTGGTCTTCTTCTGTTTCTTTTTGCCACCGGTGTTCTGAGATATGCTATGTTAGTAGCTCTATTTTTTGGCATTCTGCTTATATGACCCAGCCATCTTATTCGTTAACTCTTTATATATCTTACTGCAGTTTCTCTTCATATGAGTACATCGAGCTCTTGG
Organism: Anastrepha fraterculus; assembly: GCA_037575425.1. NCBI lineage: Eukaryota > Metazoa > Arthropoda > Insecta > Diptera > Tephritidae > Anastrepha > Anastrepha fraterculus. The sequence goes on from JAYXIM010032443.1 coordinate 27,321, forward strand.
TTATATTCTACTCGATACGCGCCATCTGCCATGAAGAATGGCCCATATATTTTTTTGAGTATTTTCCTTTCGAAAGTTAATATTTGTATTATGTCTGATGATTTAAGGGCCCATGCTTCGCAACCGTATGCAAAAATTGGCTCGATTAGCGACTTATACATGAAAAGTTCTTGTTAACAGTCGCGATTTAAAGAGTTTCATATGAGGGTCGAATGAGTATATTCGATCACTTATGGCCACAGATATATCGGCATTACTTTTAATGATCATGCCCAGGTTTTTGAATTGATTCACCCTTTCGATGCATTCATTCTCGGTAGTTAACGTATTTCTCGGCATTGGATTCTTTGTAAGGCGCATATACTTAGTTTTCTCTTTGCTTATGCGGAGCCCTGGTCTAGTGCTTGGTTTTTAATTTTTTGTATGCTCTCTTAAGTTCGCCTTCACATTGTGCTATAAACGATATTACCTGAGTAGTTGTAAGCTTAGTAAGCTAAGTTGTCGATGGCGATGAGTCTCTTTGTTTGACATCAGCAGATATTCTAAAGTCTTCGCCATTGATAACCTTTGCATTTGTATTGGACAATCTCATAATAATCAAATTTATGATTTTGTTTTCGTCATTAGCAAAACATCTTTCAATCCGTTTTTTGTTGAAATTTATTATGTTTATTATGTTTTATTATGTTATTTGCAGCATAGCAAATAGATCTGTTTCGCCGAAAACACACAATTGATAGTCGCCTAAGTTTTCCTTGCCGTATAAATTTAGTTTATTATTCGGCGGCCGCCGTAGCTGAACGGGTTGGTGCATGACTACCATTCGGAATTCAGAGAGAACGTAGGTTCGAATCTCGGTGAAACACCAAAATTTAGAAAACGGTTTTTCTAATTATGGTCACCCCTCGGCAGGCAATGGCAAACAAACCTCCGAGTCCATTTGTGCCATGAAAAATCTCCTTATAAAATATATCTATACCGTTCGGAGTCGGCTTGAAACTGTAGGTCCCTCCATTTGTGGATCAAGACACACGCCACAAATAGGAGGATGAGCTCGGCCAAACACCCAAAAAGGATGTATATATATATATATATATATATATATATTCAAAACGTTTGTAAGCCCTGTATTTAACAAAGAGATGCTACTGTAGTTATTGCAAATCGTCTCCATAGAAATGCCAAAATATTAACTCTTTTGCTTATAAAATAAATAATATTAAGCAGATTTTAAATTTTTTTGAATTTCAGATAAAGTTTTTGCCCCAATATCTTAGAATTTTGTGTTGTTTGAAATATGTGTTTTTTTATTTTCTCTACCTCATCAGAAAAATACTGTTAGGGCTTAGGGATTTAATTTTGTTGAACTATATTATCGGCCTTGTATCTCCTCGTAAGCAGTCTAGTTTGGCCAAGTAACCTTAGGCCTTCCTAATGTATGACAAATGACAAATCGTAATTAGGTTAGATTCTGACATTAGGGTTTCAAAAATAAAAGTTTTGAATTATTTCAGCGGCCGTTTTTTATCATTTGGAGCTTCATGCACAAAAAAATACATAATTAAGTGGAAATTAGAATGCCGCCCATTGAGACCAGATTTGTAGCAATTATCAACCTAATGTTGGCCCTACTCGGCGAATTATGGTCCATTCTACTAAACGGATTATTAAATATGTAGCTTCGCTTGTCTGCAGACTTTTAGTATCTACCGGGATCAGGACTTACATATTCTGGAATTTTTATTAACGCCTCTAAAACTGAATAAGCATTAGGATTCCCGATTATATTTGAGAATATAAAGTTGTTGTTGTTGGGCTAATGCGAGTGGGAGATGGCACGAGGTTAGAAGTAAACGGTTATAGCAAAGGCTTACTAAAGGCATGGGCTAAAATACTAATTACCTAAATTATTTTAAAGTGAAACAGCTGATAATTAAACCACAGTAGTCCCAGATCCCCTCTGTCGGCAATAGGTGGTGTAATTGTGTAATTGTAATTATAAAAAGTGCGCTTGTCCTTGTCAAATTGTATACAAAAATTACATGATTGATTACGAGAAATACAATAGCATGCGCATAGGTACAATACAAAGGTAAGGACAGCTTTAATCCAATAATATTTAACATTAACAAAAAATGTAAATTAATAAAAAAATTAATAAAAAGTCAGGATATGTGTACCGAAAGGTATATAGTATGTTCAAAAGAATGAACAAAGCTAAAAATGTTATTAGTTTTTATAGGGTTGCTACATAACACCTCAGACCAAAATAGTAAATAACAGTACAGGTGAATTAATCACGAAAATTTTGATTGTCAACGCTTTGATTAAAAAGTATTTTATGAATGGCGATACCACCTATTCCCTAATTCAAAACGAGTTCATTAACGAAAACCATTATCAAGTTTAGAAAATTAACCTGCGCAATTTTGAAATTTTGACGCAGGTGCTTTAGGCGGAAACTATTTTGTGGATTTTGGATTTTATATTCTTCTGTTTTGCAATGATAAGGTTGGAGTATTAAAAAACTGCAAAGTAATATTATTGCAGCAACTGGAGCGTTGACTAGCTGTTGTAAAGGTTAATCTGTCTTAATTCCCTGAATTCAAGTTCAAGCAAGTTCAATTTTGTTTTTTTGCAATTTAGTTTGCATTTGTCACTGACAAAGAATAGAAGGACTAACTAAAACAAGTATTGATTTGAGTGCTGGCTGCTTCTTTAACGAATAATTAGAGACTAACTTACATATAGCTTTGCATTACCGATAATAAAACTGAAAATACTGTGTACGGAGAAATACTTCAAGAAATATATTTACATACTTTAAATAACAAAATGTCAACTAAAAATAGACGTTGCTTGTTGCGAAGTCGCGGGCACCAGCTATTCACTTACAAGCAAATATATACAAAATTACATGAATATATAAATGTCTACCTATGTAGGCTGCAATTCTTCGCAACCGAAAAACAATACTAAATTATTATAACAAACAGAGATAATACTTTCATGTTATTCCAAGTCACTAGGAAATATAATAGTAATGAGCAAATTAATGCCAAAGTGCCAATAAATGGAAAATTTTGATATTATGGGCGTAAAATAAATACGAAAGAAAAACGTGGTATAATATATTTATGTATGATATATACTGTACACGTACGAATATTCTTATTTTTTATTTTGTTATTTGCAGAGGTGTAGTTTCGCAAAAATATATTTACCTAATGAGTATGTATATATTATATATCTGGCGCCTACGTCCTTTGTTGGGTGGATTGGTGGAGTATTATGTTGCCTCCGAGCGGCAGATAGTTTTTTATGAAGGGCCTATGCAGAAATACACTCGGGGTTTGCCACAAAAATTCGAATTAAATCTCAGACACTTCGTGTGATGATTTTGTATGTCTTTCAACACAGATTAAAGCAATAAATTGCGTTGGCCTTCGTCTCAATTTTTGAATCGGGTGTAGATCGTTTCTCGAAAAAAATCGTGGTCGCACTTCGCCACAGTTCGAATTTCGTGAAAGTCGTGCCAAGTCGGTTGTTATGCCAGAAAAAATCTATGATGTACGTAAACTGATTTTGACAGATCTTCATGTGATACACCGCAAGTACATATTAGAAAAAAATTTAAATTCATTAATTTGTAGGCCTGTTTTTTTGTTTTCAAGTTACTAACGAAGTAAATTGATAGATATATAAGAAAGTTGTGACTGATCAAATGAAAATATCCATGTCGCGAAATATAAGTGTATAAGGGCAATCTTCATAATTGTGTTCTCAAATATATACACAAACGAAGTCATCACATTATGAAATATTAAAAAAAAAATTAATGTTGCATTTGAGACATCGTTTTCATACCTACATATCGTCCCCTTAGTATTAAAATAGCCTATAAATTTTTTGATGTTTTGAGAAAATGAATTTCAAACTTTTTGTCGAAAGTAGCTCTCACTCAAATTTCGTTATGTCTGTAAATATTTATTATTTTTTGACTGACGTTTTGACCCTCTTTGTGGAACTAGAATTTGACAAAATTTTGACCACATATAAAATCGACGATGGAGAATCCAAAAATTCAATAAAAAAATAAAAGCCTATGAGCACATAGGCTATTGTTATACTAAGGGGACGATATATTCTATATCTATCTAAATTGCTTTTTTATTTCTCCCTCTATTCTTCTTATAAATATTGAATATTCACATATCCGTAAAAATACTTTTATTTAAGTTCAAATACACTACTTCATAGTAATCAATCTAAAAAACAACACAAAACAAGACTGGCATATCATAAATATCTACACTTGCACATGAACTCAAATTGTTACTCATACGCCCCATGCTTTCTCAATTTGCTGCTCATTATTGTAAGCCGCTTAATGTCGTTTCGGTTTTGAATTGCAGGTCAAGAAACCAGGCTAAATTATTTGATATTCCATAGAATGACTTACATAACGCGATTCGATTTCAGTTGAAGTAGCTAAGAATTCAGAATGGAGGGAGCAAGAAGTCAAGCCAACGACGAGCTTTTGCAGTTATTTTTGTTTAATAACAAATATCGGCTTAATTACTCTAGTTTTAGTGTGTATCCCAATGGATATAATTACTTCTTCTCAAAAAACCTATAAATATCTGATAGAAACTATGCTTCACATTTTCGTTGTATTTAATTAAAACAAACAGCAGGAAATGGATCAAATCCAAAATATTGAAAAAGAAAAATAAGGTTGAGTAGTTGTTCTTTGACTGTGAAATATTGGAAATGACTGGAATAATAAATACAGTTATACTCCCAAAGCTTTCTTGCGTGTGTGTGTTTACGTCTTTTGCTTACTTCAATATTTCACGGTACGACATTAAAATAAAATTGTAGCATACATACATATATTTTATAAGTATTAATGTATTTATTTCTATATATAATACCTTCTACTTGTTAAGATCTAATTTAAAGTTTCTTACATACATGGGAATGCCCTAAAATTGTAATGAGTTTTCTAATAGGATTGATTTTACCTATAAAAAGCCTGCGCGTTTTTGGAAAGAAGACATTCCGTTTGGTAATCGGCGGTGCTTGCCAATGACTGCCTTTGTATTGTGAACAGCGTTGGCTGGCCGCTACATGGTGGTTGTTGCTAGCATATCTGTACTTGCAGTGTGGACAGCGTTGGCTGGCTGCTGCAAAACAGGTGTTGCTCTTGCTTGTGCAGCTTAGCTTACTAAACGCATTTGTTTTCCGGAGTTTTTTCATGTTTAAAAATGCAAGAGTTATATTTTATAATAAATTAAATTATATTTTATAATAAAATAAATACAACTTTACTAAATTGAAAATGGAGATTTTTTTGAATGATTTGGGCATGAGGCGGGTCGCCACAAAATTCGTAGCAAAACTGCTAAATTTCGACCAAAAGCAGCATCGGGTGATCATTACTAATGAGCTTCCCTCCTTCAATGGCACCTTAATGAACGAGTCCACAATTCACGTTCAAGTGTGCCCTTTCCTTCATGGTGGCATCCATCTAACCTAACCTAATCAGACATTCGGATGAATAACGATAGGTTATGCAAGCCAACATTGTCTGGTGTGCGTCTATCACACTGTGCTACAAATGCCAAGTCAGTATACCGGGAAAGGGATCATTTATATAACATATATATACCTTGATTAAAAGGTTCCCGGAATTCAAAATACCAATTTATTTCTCAAAAGTATTATTATCCCCTGCAAAGTTCTCCCTATCAACTGCAACGCACATATACCTTTTTCGAATTCTATTTTCAGTATAGCCATCATAGCCGCCTTCGATTTTTCCATTACTTTCGATCGGCTGTTAAACGTATTCCACGTAATAGTTTTTTGATTCGATTAAACAGAAAAAAATCGTAGGAAGCCATATTAGTTGAATTGGATGTCTCTTTGATTGCATTCCTTTCATTCTTGAGACGGTGCGGTATCAATGTGAAAAATGCAAGAGTTTTTCTTTTTTAGAGAATTGCTTCAGGTAAACGTCTCATAACGCCCAAATAATAGTCCCTATTAACTGTTTGAACTCCTGACATGAATTCGTGGTGTATAATTACTTGAGCATTACTTCCTTTTTTTACTGAAAATGGTATGGTTTTTTGTTTTTGGTTCATTCGGATCAGTCCACTCATTCACATGGTGTCCTTGGTAATCATGTTTTTGGCGATATCAACGGGGTCCCTGTTTTGCATGAAATTCAGGTCATGTGGGACCAACTTTTAAGTAACAATGTTCTAAATGGATCCATAAACAGAGTTCAAGTCCTCTGCAGCTCTCTGATGGTTAATTTTCAATTATTGATCACCTTTTCTTTCACTTTATTGATGCTTTCATCAGTTTACAGCCTGCCGCTACGTTCATTCGTAATAGTTTTCGATGGGTGTCGCAACATTGAAATTTAAACCCATTTTTAAAACTGTAAAAATCGAAAACACATGCAGAGGAAGATTTACGTAACTTTTACAAAAAAAGCGATATAATTTTGGTGGGAATGTTAATCACAGATATGACAATCTAAGAAAGGAAAAACAGAGGTCACATCAGTTGACGTAGAGCTCGACTTGGCGGTTGTTGTAGGAACTTTCTGATCAAGATGGTATTATGACCAAAACTTGTAAACCGATCTTTTTATAGGGCCAACGCAAGAAAATGTTTTAGAGAGGGAACGAAGGCGAGAGGTACAGCATTTGAAAGAGAAGGTTTCACGTCACACAGCATGTTTTCCCTTACCATTGCCGTTTGCGCACATCTTCTATACAGCCCCCAGGGGAGTTCCAGGGGGTTTCTCATAAAAAATATCTGCCGTTCGGAGTCGGCTTGAAACTGTAAGTCCCTCCATTTGTGGAACAACATCAAGCCACACACCACAAATAGGAGGAGGAGCTCGGCCAAACACCCAAAAAGGGTGTACGCGCCAATTATATATATATATATATATATTGAATACGATTTTCACAGAGCAATGAGCGATTTTGAAATCGACCCGCCCTAATATACACATATGTATGTATATAATATATTTTTATACGGAAAAATAGATGTACAAAACTTACAAATGTACTATAATACGCAAACATACATACACATAGGGTGACTCCATAGCACAATATTTTTTGAATTTGAAAACAAGTCAGTGTTTCCAAAACTTCGTTTACATTTTGTCATAGTATTGTAGCGCTAAATACAATAGTATACAATAACGCTAAATTTAAAGTATGCGCTCTTAATATAACACCCAATACAAGTACAATGTCTCCATAGCACTAAATGTTACGGCAGCAGTGCCATTGGCAATACATCAATTTGCATGTGCAAAAATGTGTTTGTGTGAGGAAGCTACGTATATACAACATATATAGATAATAACAACATACTGATATCGCCTGATGGTGGTGTCAGTAACGGAAGATATGCCAACAAAGTTAATTTGGGTATCACAAGGCCAAGGGGAGTGCGTCTGTGTGGCATTCAATTGTAACGAACTCATCAGTGAAATTATTTACAAATTAATAACAAGCGAGGCGAAAAATTGCCTTAAGTCACGCCCGAAGCGAGGCAAACGATGTGTGTGCATATAAACAAGGATACATTGATGTAGATAAATGTGTTACATACGAATTGTGTGCGCACCTACATACATTCACATGTCGCAAGCTCTCTTCAAAAATGACAAAATTCGAAATACATTTTTTCTGATTACTTATTGCTTGCAAAAATACTCGTTCTTTTCCACGAACCGTGAATTTTATACTACGAAGTCATATTTCTATAACTTACTAAACAACTAGCATGCCAAGTGCTTAATCCACCTATCTCTTAACTTTTCCGGGCGCCATCGCAAAACATACTATAATTATGCCTCAAGCAGTATTTTGAAATAAAAGATTAAAAAATTGGCCCAAATTTGCAAGATTTTGTTTTGAAATGTTTACTTCTTATATACATACAAGTCGCTGTCTTTCATTTCTTTTCAATTTTTGAATTTCGCTTGGAAGCCTAACTCGACATATAAATATAAACAAAAATGTGTGCACCTAGTACAGCTAGTAATCATCATCACTTTTTCTGTCCGCTTAACGTGAAATATCCTTATATTAATATGTATCAAAAAACAGCAGAGGAATGGAAGGGACTGTAGATTTGCAAAAACAAAGTTCAAATTCATCAACAGAAAACTCCCTAACCTTTTATTATATCTGAATAAAGAAGATGGAAGTCTTCTAAGGCAACTGATGAGGAATGACTGTTAGTAGCTCAGGTCATCACAATGAGCCTCACAAGCGGAAGCAAAAGGCGTAAAAGTAAAGGAATTATACGTGCGTTCCTACCTATAAGGGATCCACATTTTCGTTTACTAGATAAAGAACAACAGAAGGATTGGTAGTCAGTCATTGACAAAGGGCCAGAAATATAGATATATTCGCCAATAAGGCAGGAATTTACTTTAATGACATTGCTCTTGGTTTATAATTCCGGTAACACTATGAATGTATTTGGACCAACCTAACCCAACCTCCAATTATTTATACTGGCGAACAAATGTGCATTCTTACGCATTTAATTTAATACATTAGATAGTCAAGTATGAAGGGGGTATGCACTTTAGGTATATGGTCTATTTTGCCCTCTACTCTACTTTATTTCAAATACGTATACCTATTGCGCTGGTGTCATTGAGGACGAGTCGCAGAATCGGCAAGAATCGTTAGTCGTTATTCCTAGCCTGGCCACGCAGTCCACTGTGACCTATTATAATATCTGTAACCACTCTCAATTTATTCTTTTGGAGGTTTATAGGTTTTTTGCATCCAAGAATGATAAAATACAATCTTAAATAATTTTCGGCGAAACAACAAACCAGCTCTAATACGAACGAGCGATATAGCGATACTGAGTTACATACTTACAGTAGCGAGTGAATCCTGCTTTCGGAGTTTGTCGTATATTTGTTTTTTCAATAGCATCAACCTTTTTAATAACTAATAGCCATGCCTCTAATACCTCTCCACGGTTTTTCTGAATATGACTGATTTTGGGTTGTGTCATTTTTTTGTGGAGAGTGTGGGTTTTGCAGTGGCTGTTTATGGTCTTATAATTTGTATCTATGTTTTTGTTTACAGTTTTGCTCACATTATTAATTTTAACCTCATTATCTTCATTTGCACACGCATTCCTACATAAAATCACTTTTGACTAACAATTTCACACTTTGCGCTTAAATCAGTTCTGACAATTCCAATGCTAATGAACTCATGTGTAGCAACTGCCTGTTCCCTCTACACCTATTCTGAGAAGCAGATTCTCTAGACGCATGTTTGTGTTTACTGCTTTTTGGCGATGTAAGAGTCTCCTTGGCAAATAGTGGAATTTACCAACTACAGGATTGCTAGGAAGCTGCACAACGCTGTTTTAGAACTATTATTAGCTACGCATGCATGGTGAGATCTTGATCAATTGTCTGGCAAATGGCATATGTTGTACAAGGCCTAAGAAATGTACCATCCCTTTGCTTGTGCAATATTATACAATATTTGTAACGAAACCAGCCCTTGCAGTCTTAACCCCTTAAGTGTAAATGACGAGTATCACCTGCAAACATTTTCTGTAATGTAATGTAATTTTTAGTAATGTTGTCTTCTAATGTCTCAATGCAAGCTGGTTTATTCACGAAGCATTTAGACTTTACATACCACCACAAATAAAAGCCCAAAGGTGTGATATTGGTGGTCCGAGACGAGAGACAAATTTCTCACCGAAACGACGACGCAGTAAATCAAATGTTTCTTATTGACAAGTAACTATTAGGATTAAAAAAGGAAACATTTTCAACTTCCAAGAGAGCCAGTCTCCAAGTTGAGTAATTAAGGCATAAACATTGCACATTATTGTTTTTTTTCAAAACTTTTTTTTCAACTTGTCCATCATTCACAGTATATACTTATATAGTATGATACATAGTAGGTATTCAACTTTATACTTTTCATTACTGTATCTGCAACGCCTTCGCTAGATCAGCTGTGTGTGTTTTGGCAAAGAAGATTGGAGAAAGGCGTGCTTTCAATTTCTCTTTACATTAACAGTATTTCGTAATAGTCACATTTCATGTCGTCTCGCCAACATACTAAAGTACAAGTACAAACATATATACATATACCAGCGCTAATTTTGTGTTTACTTCAGCTTTCTTTACATTTCACCGTCTCAAATCAGTATTTTACTTGCGCGGGTGTGTGAGTTTACTGTTCGTACTTTTTAATGTGATAAATTTAATTTCCCTACTTTTGAAATCATTTATTCTAGATGCTTATTTGTATTAATGTGTATGTGATTTTATCGTTTCCACATTTGCCAAATTAGCAGCTAAATTCAGTTGACATAAATTGTCGGCGGAGGGAACTGACTCTATCTTTATCCCGGCAATAAATTCCAAGCCACAAAACTTGGCAGTGGCAAGCAACTTTTACTTCTTCTTCTTAATTGGCACGGTAACCGCTGACACGATTTTGGCCGAGTTTAACAAAGCGCGCCAGTCGTTTCTTTCTCGTGCTAACCGGCGCCAATTGGACACATCAAGTGAAGCCAAGTCCTTCTACACCTGATCTTTCCAACGCAGAGGAGGCCTACCTCTTCCTCTGCTGCCTACCGTTTGTATCCATTCGGACGACATGACCCAGCCAACGCACACGACAGTGAGTCACCCTGTCTGAAGCCTCGTTTGGTATCAAACGGCTCGGAGAGGTCCTTCCCAATTCTGACGACGCTGCTGGTGTTGAGCAACGTCATCTTGCATAGCCTTATTAGTTTTGTGGGGATACCAAATTCAGACATCTCGGCATACAAGTAACTCCTTTCCGTACTGTCCAATGCAGCTTTGAAATCGAAGAAAAGATGGTGTGTGTCGAATCTCCTTTCATGCGTCTTTTCCAAGAATTGACGTATTGTAAATATTTGGCCGATGGTAGACTTTCCAGGTCTAAAGCCACACTGATAAAGTTCAATAAGTTGGTTGACGGTGGGCTTCAGCCTTTCAAACAATACGCTTGTTAGAACCTTATACGCGATATTTAGAAGACTAATCCCGCGATAATTAGCACAAGCATGATTTCATCCGACCATATTTTGCATAGAAGCTGATGCATGAACCTTACCAGATCCTCGCCGCCATGTTTGAATAGCTCAGCCGACAGTCCGTCAGCACCCGCGGCTTTGTTATTCTTTAGCTGTGTTATTGCTATTCTCACCTCTTCATGGTCGGGTAGCGGAACGACAATTCCGTCGTCAACGATTGGGGTATCGGGATCTTCACACCCTCGTGACATGCGCAGCTGTCACTATTTAATAGGTTCGAGAAGTATTCCCTCCATAATTTAAGAATGCTCTGAATGTCAGTCACCAGATCGCCGTCTTTATTCTTACAGGAAAACGCCCCGGGATTAAAACCTTCTGTAAGCCGCCGAACTTTCTGGTAGGATTTTCGGGCGTTGTTCCTGTTGGCCAGCATCTCACGCTCTACGAACTCACGTATTTCTGCCTTTCGTTTCTTCTGTCGGATAATACGTCTCTCTTCCTTTTTCATCTCTCGGTAGCGATCCCACATGGCTCGCGTTGCGCCCGATCGCAGCGTGGCTCTATAGGCGGCATTCTTTCTTCAGTATGACATTCCTCGTGATACCAGCTGTTTTTCGGGCTCGCCGGTATCCGATTTCTTCTTCGGCGGCGGTACGGAGGGAACGAGAAATGTTGCTCCATTGCTCGCGCATGCCGGTTTGTTGGGCAGTGCTCTCCGAGAGCAAGAGTGAGAGTCGAGTGGCGAATCTTCTGGCTGTCTGTTGTGATTGCAGCTTTTCGATGTTGAACATTCTTTGCGTAGATGTACGTTTTTTGCTGCACAGAGGCGGGTGCGCAGTTTGGCTGCAACAAGGTAATGATCCGACTCGATGTTGGGTCCTCGGATAGTATATACATCTAAAACACTAGAAGCGTGTCTTCCATATATCACAACATGATCGATCTGGTTTCGTGTTTTTCGATCAGGAGACAGCCAGGTAGCTTGGTATATCTTTTTATGCTAGACTCTGGTGCTGCAGACTACCATGTTTCGGGCCCCGGCGAAGTCGATCAGCCTCTGTCCGTTACCGGATGTTTCGTTGTGCAGGCTGAATTTTCCGACTGTGGGACCAAAAATTCCCTCCTTGCCCACCCTGGCGTTGAAGTCGTCAAGCACGATTTTTATGTCGTGGCCGGGGCAGCGCTCATAGGAATGTTCCAAGCGCTCATAGAAGGAACCTTCGGTCGCATCGTCCTTCTCTTCCGTTGGGGGGCGTGAGCGCAAATAAGCGAGATGTTAAAAAATCGCGCTTTGATGCGGATTATTGCGAGACACTCGTCCACCGGAGTGAACGACAACTTTTACTACAAATTTATTTAAAATGATTTTTATGTATTTGTAGATGAGGAATTACAATCTCTTCATTGTGTAGTATTTATATATAGGCCCCGCTGGCTTATGTAAGCTCTTCTTACAGTTGTGATTTTAAATTTAGTTACTAACTTTTGTTCATGAACAAACAATGACGTGCATCATGGCGCGTTGTAGCGGTGCAATATCTAAAAGTGGTTGTTGCTCAATTCGCAAGATAATGAATACTCTATTTTGACCGCATAATCTTCTAACAAGAAATCACGACGAGCCTCGCCATTGTAACTGAAGAAAACAGGGAGCAAAACCTTCACATCACCGGACATTCAGTGTCTCTTACTCAATTTTAATTATTTTGCAGTGAAAATTTAAGATCTATCTGGATTCCCAAAAATTAACCAACTGATTTGCCAGTTATAGAGGTTTTTCCAATAAGAACGGACCAATGCTAACAGGCTGTTGTAGCCATGTTGCTTTGGCGGCGTCTTGCAAATCCTTTTTTATTATTCAGCTACTGATATCGAATAGTCACATCAAAACTTTAATAAGAAAAAAAATAAGTGTGAGTTAGGGAGGACCTTTGTTCATTATAGGTAAATATATATGCATTATATACAGCAACGAGGTGTATAGGTGACTGTGTTAACAAGCAAACTTACTGTGGAAGTATGCACCAAATGGCGCCTTTCTTTATCATTTCACTTGACGAAAAGATCGCTGCATCTGTCAAAAGGCTTCTGACAGGCTAAGCTAAATACCGTGCATGGCACTACCCCAACCCATATAAAGGAACTGTAATGCACCGTTGCCTCAAAATTAAGATAATCGGTACTATTGCTTAAATTCAATAGGATCTGAGCAGCGGTCGTTGAAGTTAGCCTTTCATAGCCATGCCATCGTGTGAACGGCGGACAAACGAGTGTGAACGATGGGATATTCCATGCATAAAGCCATACGTGGGCCTTGCAAATAAATTAAAACATGAATACCTTTTTTATTCTGTTTTCATTGGAAGAGCCTATTTGTAGGATGACTCTACGAAAAGAAAAAAAAAATAAGGAAGATAAAAAATTCAATTAACTTACTCCTATTAGAATGAAAAAAGGGTTGTAAGAAATGTAAAAAGCTTAATTGCACACCGCAAAGAAATTCCCCAAAGGCACCAACAAATACTGCAACAAATAAAAAACGAGGACAAATGGTTTCCAACGATGACGAAAATAACAACAAATGACGACATAAAATTGGGTTTAGCGACAGTAAAAAATTTTCGAAACGAATATACCTTTGCAAAAGCTCTTGGAGGGAGGAAAGCTCGAAATGTAGCACTAAAATCAAATCGATGCATGGCCTTCTCATTCAAAAGCATTCACAATATTTATTCAAGAGTGGCAGTTGAGTGGCTGTATGCGCTAGTTGACCGGCATTTTGAGGGTGGCTGGTATCAGCAACAGCTGATAAAAATGAATTAAAAGCTCCGTACACAAGCTTTTGCCATATGATATGCTGTGTAAAGCGCTGATAAACGAAGTTGGAGAAAGTGGAATGCGTTCCGAAATCCGGGTAACAAGCACGTGACTTTGAAACTGGAACTTTCACCAAGCGATAGCGTGTAGAGGCGAGTACACATTTTCCGTACATACATACGTCATGCATGCATATACATGTACGTATGAAAATATATTTGAGATATAAAATATCTCAGCTGTTTCTCAGCATTATTGCGTTGGGTCACGCACAACTCTGCCCCACACTACTTCTCATCACATCACATCACATTACATCAAATCAGGGATGACAAATTCGAAACTGCTGCTATAGCAGACTGGTAAAGGTGGCTGTGTCTACTCACTTTGTTTTAAGTTGGTTGTGTTTGGTTGTAGGCGAAAGCTTTCAGGTCTCATCATTCCCTTGATGACTTATGCCGACTGCTGTAGCAGCAAGGACCTCAGGATGCGTGTGACCAACAGCTAGTCAGTTGACTAATAACGAAAGAATCGAAAAGTCGTGGCAAGCAAGCGGAGCGGATAGCGCGTATTGAACGCCGCAAGAAATTATAGCGAACTGATAGCTTTGAAGTTGTGCACTAACTACGCATGGGGTGTAGAAATGTGTTGCGAAAGAGTTGGTAAAACCAAAAAAGAAAGCAACGAAAATGCAATAAAATTTGTTAAGCTAAAATAAAAAAATGGCGTTATAAAAAATATTCATTTAACAAATTCATTGGTTGTGCAAAATTATAAACTACTTGCGCCAACTTTTCTTTTCTATCTGATATCATGAAAGTTAAATAATTCAACGTATTCCAAGCACGCTCTTGTTGACCCTTAAAAAGGTGTGGGAAATGGAAATGTTGTTATGTAAAACTGGTTGAGTTGCAAATTTCCGCAAGTCACTGATGCATGTGTCCGGAATTTTAAACACCTCGACAGACGGGTAGAAGTGAGATTGCGCGAGTGCGAACGTATAATTTAATACCAATTAGGAAATTGAATTACGAATTAAACACTCATTTATTAACACAATGAATGAGATAAAAAATTGAAATAAGTTTAAAAAAATCCAACAGATACAAATAAAATAAACTAAAAAGGTTAAATAGGAAAATTAGAATATTTAAGGGCAAAAGAGATGAAGTAATACAAGAATTACAAGAGATACATAATATGGTATATAAAATTAAGAAATAATTACCTGCACGGAGTTGGTCAAGAAAGTGTCTTTGCATGGCAAAATATTCGTTTTTTCTCTTCTCTTCTGTAAATTAATCTTTTTAGCACTGATTGCATTGAGCGACAAAATAAATAAGTTTTTCAAAATAACAAGGTTTCCACAGGATTCTAGTAGAGGGGGCAAGGAAAACTTACATGTATCGGCAATTTGAGAGTTTACATCCAAATTTGCCTAGAAAGGGCCAATGTTCCCACCGTCCTTTAATTTTAGATACATGATGTGTTAAGCAGTTCTATGTAAAAGCAGGGCACATTTTTTTTTTACATTTTAAAACTCTAACTTCTCAAAACATTGACCTATTTGCCTCTTTTGTGGGGAAGGAGAAAAGTACTAATAACAGAAACATATAACGGGCTAACATTCTATTGTACTATAAGGTTCCAAAGCGCAAAATTCAGCCAAAAAATGTATATATTGAAATTTTGCTTACAAGTAAAAATATTTCACAATTATTTCCGAGTATTTAAACACCGCCTTATGTTCTGACTGAGAACGTCACTAAATTGCAACGTTACTTTATATTTTTTTATATTCAATTTATTGTCAAGGAAATAAAAAAATGTGTAAACATTTTTTTCATTTAATATGAAGCCCATTCCTCTTTTTTCACAAAAAACGTTTCTTTTTATGCAGTTAAGATAATTCCTGGTATGCAGAAAGCGAATTAAGAAAAAATATTTCTTTGCATAGTTACCGATTATTTCGAAAATTGTTTCTTTTTAGGTGAATAAAATATATTCCGAGTAGTAACCCCACCGGTTCCAAACAAACTTGTAAGCCTTATTTTATGGACTAAAAATCAACAAAATTTCACATGTACGAGATATAGTAATTTAGCTCCGCGAGTTTAGTCATAGCTGCCACTGGCACAATGCGGGAGTCTGATTCGTTCATTATCATACGACCGGAAAGACGAGACCTTCCTTTAGTTCCAGTAGATGGGTGAATCCCATTCTGCGATTATACATAGGAAAGGGAAATTCTGAGAAAAATATATGATCCAGTCAAGTTGGCAAAAGGCACTTATCGTGTTCGATACAATCTAGAACTTGAACACTTTATAAAAGCGCGAAACACCATAAAATACATAAAGGACCAATGAAAACGCTGGCTTGGACACGTAGAAAGAATGCCAGTGCAAAGAGCACCAAAACGAACCTTCAAGAAGCAGCCGTATGGGAAGCGAACTTAGGGGAAGACCAAAGAAAAGATGGATAGATTCGGTTATCGATGACCTCAAAGAGATGAACAAACAAACCTGGTAGCGATAGATAGCGGATCGCGAAATCTGGAGAAGGATAGTTGCGAAAGCAGTGTTCCACCCAGGACTGTCATGCTAAGGAAGAAGAAGTCAGCCTTCCCTACAACCTATAACAACATATATTTTTTTTTTTTTTAGTACAGCTTAGTTATGCCCTATCGTTCCCAAACTTTTGGGCCCAATGAAAATTAAAAATTCAAGATACTCTATAAAAAAGTTATTAAATTTAAATATATTAGTAATTATACTTGAGTGATCAAACTATTCCCTGAAGATGCCTGATGTCATCCATGCATTGCTAGAATTTCGGTGGTCTGCTGTAGATGCATAGCGATATCATACGCTCGAAAACAACGCAGCTACTTTGCACGCCTAACTATTATTCATTTATATCGGGTGTTTTTTTAGCTCCATGAGAACTATCGGTATAAATAACTATGTCTTGACAGCTTAGAATGGCAAACTGTGATGACAATTAAATATTTGGAGAACACTAAAATAGTTGAAATCAGAGTATTCCATCAAAAACTTTCGGTGTTTACTATATCGGACAATCAGCATACGCAGACATGACTGTAATAAATTTGAACCTTTTTTGAATGAAAGTTGTTTTTACTTACAGTAAACTAATAGATACAGCAAATCACAACTATATCTACTGTAGGTAGAAAATTTTGAACTGGTTGGAGTTTTTACAAGTCATCCGCATTAATAAATAGCAAAACAAAAATCACGTGTCCAGCTTTTCAACTAAAACCTAAACAGCGATAAAAGTAAATCAATATGAAGCAAAAAAATATAGGAAAAAAAAATAATAGAAAGTGTATAAAGTGAAATATTCAGTTTTTTTTTTAAGTGAAATATACAAATATTTTTAAATTCACATACAGTTTTTTATATAATTATACCACCACGCATAATCCCAGGCAGTGTTTGACAAGATTTCCAAAAAATTTAAACTCCGCTACAACAGTTTAGAAAGTAATAAAACGCATACCAATTTTCAAACCATAACAAATTAGCTCAAAGCGAATAAATCTCAGCTGTTGCCTCTATACGGAAGTACTTCCGTAATAAAACTTAAATAAAAGGCGGAGTGAACCACAACATCTGGCTTTTACCGACCAATAATTACAATAACCAATCATCAACACATGCCCAACACATCGCTGATGGACAGCAACAGCCGCAACGGCAACCAGACTTTCGCCAGCTCTGCGCTAACCATGTCTATTATTATTAGCCAGAATGACGATGGTGGGGAAGAAGGAGAGGATGAAGATGAGGATGAGGATGAGGATGAGGACGAAGATGGGATAGAAGATGATGCAACGTATGCAACGGTACTTATTTGAATAAGAATACTAGCATATACAAATACATACATACATATGTGGGATATTATAAATACTTACTATCCGATAGCCCTGGTAACTAGTGCTGTAAACATACTAATTTATAATTTTAATTATAATTTAATAAACAAATAATAATAATAATATAAATATTTACTTAAACTTAAATATTTTTGTCACAACGAAGTTCCCTTTTGATCAGATTTTTTTTTGTATTATCAATTAGCTTACATGTAATACCATTCGGAATTCACAGAAAGAACGTAAGTTCGAATCTCGGTGAAACACCAAAATTAAGAAAAACATTTTTCTAATAGTGGTCGCCCCTCGGCAGGCAATGGCAAACCTCTGAGTGTATTTCTGCCATGAAAAATCTCCTCACAAAAAATATCTGCCGTTCGGAAACGGCTTAAAACTGTAGGTCCCTCCATTTGTGGAACAACATCAAGACGCACACCACAAATAGGAGGAGGAGCTCGGCCAAACACCCAAAAAGGGTGTACGCGCCAATTATATACAGGGCCGTCGAGGTAAATCCGGAATGTTGAACTTAAAAACAAAACTGTTGGATATTTACTCAAAAATAATTTTACACTTAACTTTGTATAATGTGAGTACACATATCATAGTTGAAAATTATTCAATGTAACCTCCATCTCGTGCAGATCCCAGCCGGGACCTGAAGCGCCCACATGCGCGAGCTACCTCCTCTTTGTCCATTGTGGTCATCACTTCCTCGATGGTTGTCTTCAGAGCGTCCTTAGTGTTATGAGGCTTCGCGTTAACTTTTGCTTCAACTGTGCCCCACACGTAATACTCAATAGGATTGCAGCCTGGGCTTGAAGGTGGCCAAAAATCTGGGGACCAGTGGTAGGGTAGGTTGTTCTGGAGCCAAGTCTGAGTCTTCTTTGCCTTGTGAGTAGGTGCGGAGTCCTACTGAAACACATATTCTCTTCCAGCAGCCACGCGGGCCATCCAGGGTTGCGTTTTTTTGTAGCCAACCATCTCTTTAGGGCTTTTTTCCGGCGCGAAGTGACTCTAGTATCGCAGCTCTTCTGTCTTGCTCTCGACTCACCGTTTCACTAGCCCTTACTCCGGCACTCCAATGTCAATCAGGAAACAGTACACTAAAAATATGTCCCTTTATCAGCGGTTTTAGACTTAACGCTACTGCTCCAGAGCTTTCGAAATGTTTTCCGGATTTACCTCGACGGCCCTGTATGTTTATATAATACATATATTATATACTTATATGTAAGTAAGTATTCACGTCACAGGAAAACTTCTTACAGCACTTATGGCTGCTTTACGGTAGGTGCTTATGGGAAACTCAATGTCAGTAGTTTTTAAACTTGTTATACTGGTATTCCTTTCGTGCCAAGTTGGCTTGTAGAAAACTGTTAAGCATAGAAAATTGTATTTAACCATTTAAAAGTTTGTAATTATAATTATTTAATTTATTAATTAAGGTGGAAGCCATGTAAAAAAAAGTAGTGCCAGAGTAATATTTCCCTGCCTGCAAATATGGACGTCAAATAAATAAGATTGGAAATATAGGCAGATGACATTGACATTGAATACTTTATTATTTCTTGTGTGGCTATTTTGACCCATTATATGGAAAGTGGGCTATCAACCGATGTTAACTATTTTTATTTCGCACATTAACTTTACGAAAAATTATATGTATCTACCGAGTTTCAATGAGAGTTGCAATATCTTTGCTCGAGCTATCAGTTACACAGATGAATCGATAAACAGATAAAACTAAATCGGTTTCACGCAACATTCTGAATATTTTATATATATGAATATAGGTCTGTACGAAATGTTGTCTGTAATATGATTTGTTTTTGCTGTTATAGGTATTCGTATGCTACTCTAGCACGGTACATGCGCGATTATGGCTTTATCCACTGGCATGCATGGCGTATGCGTAACTTAGAACCCTTTTTACTATTTTTGTTTTATTAACCCCTTTAACGTCAATTTATTTTCAGTCAGCACTGCTCTGGCAGACGACTTAATTTTCTTAGTTTTAAGAGGAGGGGTTGATATAGAAACTTAAGGTTTTGGTGCTCAAATAATTTGTTATTTAATTTGTTAAATAATATTTGATTCATACATTTATATGAACATTTATTGTTCGCGAGAAAAGAAGAGGAAGGGAAAACATCGTGACGGGTTGTAATTGGCGAGAACGATGTTTTTGCTCGTGTACACAAAACGAAATCGATGAGTCAAGTGTGGTGTCGTTGTTTTTGCATACATATATATGTATATTCATGCATGCATTTGTATGTACGCACAAATGTAGCATATATGATGCTTTGGTAATATTTTTATTTAACTATTTTTTATATTTGTAGGATTTTTTTATTAAATATTTTATAGTAATATGGAAGAGTTAATTTATTTTAATATTCATCTCATTATAAAAGTAGATAATCTTATACTTAGCATACATACATATTTGTATTTATCTTTAAGTGATAATAAAAATACATTGCCTTTATGCAATAAAATTTGTCATCCACTACGCAACGCCATCGATGCTGTGCCGCCAAAACACTCTAAAATGTTCTTTAATATAACAAAAACTATTTCATTCATAAGCGCAAGCGCATATTTCTTAAAGCATGGCTCGTTCTGCCTCCCACATATTCCCTTACGCGCCTAAGCCCTCCAAAACACTATTTTTTTTGTCAAAGACCAGCCAGCGTCTCCGTATATAGAGAGGGTCTTTCAAAAATGATGCTTGGATGCCAGTAGCGAATAGTTGCGAGACGGTAGAACAACGCGTAAAATTATTGAAACTTATAAAGGAACTTTAAGAACAACATATCGCAAAATGTATATTTTTTAGTCACAACAATCGTCCAAATGAGTCGACAATTCAAAGGTTGGTACAAAGTACAAGAAACTTGTTGAAGATAAAAAAAGGACTGGCAAACTAAAAACTGGGCGTTCTGTTGAGAATATTGCTGTTGCTGAACAAACTTCAACTTCAACAATTAGGCATTTATGAATCGACTTTTTGTTTTATGTGCTGACATGCTCATGGTAGACAATTAAATGATGTGATTTTTCACATGTAATTGCTAAGAGTTATGTTTTCAATAGAAATAGTAAAACCTGAAAGAATCCAAAGTCTTACATGTTTTACTTTAAAACAACATCTAAGCAAGTGTTTTGAAGGATTCTCAATATTTCTTATTGATTTCGAAATCGTTACTCGCACTTACCCAATGATTAGTTTTAACAATTCAGCCCCAAAAAAAACTAAAGTTTAAATCTTTCGGAGATTTGAAGCACAAACTATGTTTTTCGGAAAAAACTATTTCGAAAATCATTGCTATGGAAAATTATTGTTTTTAAATATTGTTTTTGTAATTAATTTATTTTTTTTTGGTTTAAAAAAAAAAAAAGAGAACAAGCTAGAGAGCACTACGAATAAGACTTTAACTTTGTGTGTACATTCTCAAATATGTGTATTAGGAATCGATTGAAGCGAAACAAAATTCGATTTTTTTTTATCTCTTAATATACCTATGTCACTAATGATGTGCCAAAACCAATATACAACCTACTAATTTGACGCTTTTATTCGAGTACCTCATCCACAGTATCTTTATTGCAAACTTTTACGGCGAGACTAAAAACACTTAATAACAATAAAGTAGTTGCTTTTCGCAAACCTAAAAAGAAAACATCGTATTTGGCCGCAAAGACCACTGAATTGTATTATGGCGTCTGAATACTTAGCACGCGATAGGTCAACAGTCGCGCACGTTATTAGGTTCAAAGCAGCAAATTTGCTTTGCAATTGAAAATTTGAAACTGACTGTTAGAGAAGAACAATCTAATAACCGGCTGACGCATACATTGTAATGGGTTCTATTTTAAGGTGCTTAAAAATTTATTTTTCAATAAAATACAAGAAATCAATGAAATGGCCAATGCTTTTGATTTTTTTCATTGCAAGTTTTATGAATACAATTATCTTATACAATATACATTTCCAAATCCGATCGATCCGATTCTGCACCACATTCGCTACGCTTAATCGGCCTTATAGCGCACCGAACGTCGGCTTCCATGTCATCAGTTGTAGCTGGTTTATCAATATAGACCAGTGACTTGGCATGAGTTGGTGAGTTAGTTCTGCCGCCAGAAATTTCGTCCCAAATGAAGCAATGATTTTACGCGTTTCACAGTCTTATTGAAACCATTTAGCATATAGGTGATTTATATTGACATGGGAAGCAAAAAGTCGTGAAACATGTATCATTAGTTCTGAAGAAATATTGACAGATGACCTTTGATGGGAAAATTAACCAAATAGGGCCTTCACTTCAAAAATGGACCCTTTAATTCAGAAGGGAGCATAACGGCTAAAGCTGTTTATATACACTACAGGCTTCGAATCCCGGAGAAAGCAAGGCAAATTGAGACGTGGGCAACTTACGGCATCACTTTACACAAGAGCTGTTTTCAAGTTGTCCGTCTGGAATGGTCATGTTCACATTAATGCTAACCGTACCGCGCCTGGTGAAATGACCGGTTACAAAATTGAATTGAAAGGCTACACTTATGATCTTTTGTTTCCTTTTTATTATACATATAATACAATACAAAAAAATTCAAATCTATGATTTATTATTTTATTGTTATTTGAAAATAATAATTATGTATTAGAAAAAATTAAAAATTTGTTTTGAAAAAAAAAATTATTTCATAACCGGTCAAATGACCGGTTGCGGTAAGAATAGGTATACGTGACGGTTAGTGTTAAACGGTCTGACCGAGTTCACAAGTCACTTATATAAAGTGTAAGAGCATTCATAGTACGATCCATGCCGTTCCAAATTCGATCTCGCTCAAACAAGCATTTTTAGTTTTTTAAATCTGATTGCGAATGGAACAGGATCGGGATGAAACTTAAGTGTTACGAATAGTATGAACGCATACATTATCATTTACTTTTGATGCTGAAGCGACCTACAGTTTTGTGCCGCAGCAGACGGTTATTAATGAAAAGCTTTCTCCTGGTAAAAATGAGCTCGGAAGTGTGCATTGAGAGTCGAGAAATGAACGTTTTTAGAAACAGTTTTTCTATACTTTGACAAAGTGCCAAGTGACAGCGGCAGCACGGATTGAATGGTAAAAATGTAGTTCAACTTCTAGTTAATTTTCAATTTCTACACAAGTTGGATCTTATGCGAGGTTAGGAAAAGTTCTCTCTTCACAGTCTTCCAACAAGGAAGCGATCAGAGAAATGAATGAAAAAGGTTTTGAGAAAGGCGCGAAATGGATATATTTGGGTACTCAGTGATTATTACTTCTACAGCGGCGATCATACACACCTTAATGTACACAAAATGCTCTTAAGGGGTTGTTTAAATAGATAGGTACAATTAAATTCGACCGCCGTAGCCGAATGGATTGGTGCGTGACCATTCGGAATTCACAGAGAACGTAGGTTCGAATCTCGGTGAAACACCAAACTGAAGAAAAAGTGTTTTCCAATTGCGGTTGCCCCTCACCAGGCAATGGCAAACTTCCAAGTGTATTTCTGCCATGAAAGAGCTCCTCATAAAAAATATCTGCCGTCCGGAGTCGGCTTGAAATTGTATGTCCCTCCATTAGTGGAACAACATCAAGACGCACGCCACAAATAGGAGGAGGAGCTCGGCCAAATACCCAGAAAGGCTGTACACGGCAATTATATATATTATATATAAATTCGACCCCGATTTTTTTCTTTGGCTTAAAATTTTTTGAAAAGTGTCTACAGAAAATTTTAGGTCCCCAATATATCTATCGATAGATCTTTATGCAAACTCAAAAACAACCACCTGTTATATATAAGTAAAAAGTATCTTTGATATTTAGTTTGAAACCTCCGTCTAAAAACTTTAGCATATTTCTTTTAGTTTGTTAATTTTGCACTTGATAGCATATTAAATGTCCTTTGCGGTGGGACAAATATTTGGATTTGAAATTTATTCTTCGCTTGCGGCCAAACAGAAAAGCTTGTCAACTCCGTGTACTCGTAATTCAGCAAAATCACTTGACAAATTGTTGCTTCATCTAAAACTTAATATTCATAAATTGCACAAATATTTACATTTCACTATAAACACAACATATGTACTTAACATATAACAAAGTACGTACATACATACATATTACGAAAACTTGCTTCTAGACTGACTGAGAGTTGATGGAAACAATTTATCGATACTGAGAATCACTCAAAATGAAAGTGTGGCGACTTGAAAAGGCAACGAACTATGCAAGTGGCATTAGAAGACATTCTTTATGGCAAGGGATTAAATGTAAAAATAAAATGATTTAACTAGAGATTTTACTTTATTGAGTTGACTTCAAACAATGCTATTCGTGGAAACATTTTTTTGCGTTTTTTTAGTTTTGAGGTCAACAACTTTGTGACCTTTGAAAAGTCAAATGTCAAAGTCAAAAACTTTGAGACCTTGGTGACGCGATAAACTGCGAATTGAAAAAAGCAACCTTATTGGCAAAAACAAAATTTTCTTATTTTTAAACATAAAAAAGGGTTTCAGCATGACAAAGTTTAATGCCTCCAAATAGTAATTTGATTTCTCGATACCTTAAAAATAGGCGTTGGTTTCATCGAGGACCTTTTCATCCAACCCGAATCTCTTGCCGCCGAGTAATCTGTTCATATTTTGAAGAAGGACTGGGTAGTAAGCTAAAGCTGTGGAATGTGTTGAGCGCATTTCCTAACCTAATTCATGCAATTTTGCTATTATGACCGCGGATTTGTGGTGGCAGGGAACTTTTTTCTCATCGATCGATCCATCAGCTCTGTATGTATAATGAAAACTCTATTGTTTCTCGACTGTTGCTTGGAATCTGATATTTTATGATGCTAGTTTTGATGCACACCTTTACTTGTCAGTCGCCCAATTTCATTCGGCGTCGCTTATGCTGGTACGAGTGCACCGAAAAACAATGAATGGAGCTTTTTCATTGCAGAAATACTCTCGGAGGTTTGTCATTGTCTGCCGAGAGGCGACCACTATTAGAAAAAAATTTTACTTCAAATTTGGTCTTTCACCGAGATTCGAACCTACGTTGAATTCCGAATGGTACTCACTCACCAACCCATTTAGCTACGGCGACGATCATATATGTACTACCCCTCCATAAATAAAGTAAAAACAACCAATTAGAAAAATAGTAAACAAAATATTTGCTACCAGCGGATAAACATAATTTTTGGAATTCCCATTTAGGCATAGATGAATAATTCATAAATATTCATAAACCATAAATAGTTGGCCAAAGGAAAAGTAAGGGGGTTTTAAATTAAATCCAACCTTACCTGAAGATTGCTTTTGGACTGTATTTTTCATTGATCGGTATATGTAAGTGGAATAATAGGCATTAGCATATTTTTTCCCATCCCAATGGGTTTAATAATATATGACGATGCTATGTAGAATGGTAATTCTGTGTTTTCTGCCTAAAATTCAGAATAAAAGTAATAAAGGAAATTGTGTTCAGCTATCCATTATATCCGTACCCATGTACTGGTAAATCACCCGTCGAAGTGCCCCCTTACAGGCCGATATCACTTTACCAGTAATGACGAGGCTTTTTCAAACATACTTTTAAAACGTCTAGAGCCAGTCATTGGAGATACACGTCTGATTCCCATCCACCAATTTGGTTTTTGGAAACATCATTCAACGCTCGATCAAATACACCAAATCGTAAGCACCATAGAAAGCGCTATGGAAAAGAAAAATGTGTGTTCAGCCGTTTTTCTTGATATATCGCAAGACAGTATGGTACAAAGGGCTCATCCAAAAGCTCTAGTACACGTTGCCAACACCCAGAAATTATTTAGTTTTTTAAATTAAGTTTTAATCACTGTCGCATTGTTGAATCAACAGTTGTGTTCACATAATAACAACGAATTTAACAAAAATATGTAACTATAATGAATAAAGTGTTGCATAGTATTAAATATAATACACAAAAATAAATTTAAATAACATTTGCATACAATTTTTTACATTAAAACTGTTTACACCAAATTTGATTGTTTCCCTAAAAAATATACTAAAACAATTTCATTTTGCTAACTTTTAATATTATATCTGTGGTGGACCTTCTGGTGGAAATGCCCATATGTAATACCTGGAAAGATTTGATTAATTTTGTGGACCTCCAAATAGTATTCATTAGTATGTGCAACTTACCCGAATTTACTATAGTTGCTTAATAGATCTCCATCCTATTCCCAAATATATTCAAAATAAAGATTTTTCATACCTGTTTCGATTGACACCCAATTAGTAATATCTCAATTAACTTAATTACTAAATTGAATTAGTAACCCTTTCAAGCAGGTGACAACCATCTCCAAATACTGAATTATTTTAATTACTCATTATGAATTATTTAATTTATTGAATTTAAAAAGAGAAAAACCTGATTCAAAAATATATTCCAAATTAAGATCCATTGACAGACAACCAAATTGATATATTTAATTTATTTTATTATTTTTACTTGAACCTCATTTTTGAACCCTCTTTCAAAATGTTTTCCAAATTAAGTTTTCTTAAACATTGCGTCAGAATTGTAATATTTGATCAAACTTATTTTTTTAATTTAACATAACTGTTTTAACAGGTTGCAACTCTCTTAAAAAAGTGACGTGTCTTTCTGCATGCAAAATTGCATGCAAACTCATCGCTTTGACATCATCAATTCACAAATATCCAAACTCACAAACTCCCAAACATGCAAATAATATTAGTGGAATATATCCTGACTGCTACACTTATTTACAATTGCATAGACATAATATATATATAGTTAAAGCCTCCTCCCCCACATATCTGTGTATTAGAGAGAATCAGCCTTGGTTACCACTGAAGAGAAAACACATTTTTTGTTTGTCCCTTTTGTAGTTTTCCTCTAAAAATGTCCGTTCTTTTGAGCACGTATTTCCTTTATTTCATTCATTTATTTTATTTCAAGAGAGGAATGTAAGTTTCGCAGCATCGACAACACTGACTCTAGCCCAAGAACAAATCAAAAAAAGAAGCGTGCAAATAACAGTGCAAATATCAAATTAATGTATAAAAAATATCGAACGAAGATTGGGTATTGAATTTCCTCCATCTTCTCAATTTCTCTATATGAAACTCCATACCCATTGTACAGATCCTTAGCTAAAAACACACTCAGCTGGTCGTAAAAAATGCCTACAGATGAGATCACTTGATTCGACAACATTATACTGTAATGCGGCTCCATAAAAATTTTTATAGAAAATTGTATCAAGAAGTCTAAAACATGTCTTTCGAATTTAAATATTTCTCAATCAAAAAGCTTCTTCAAATTCTAGCTAAGAAATATATTAAAAATATTTATTATTGTAAATTTTCCAAGTCATACATTTACCATAAAATTGCGATTTAGCATAGCAACCCCGACAATACCCTCATGCAAAAATATCAATTACTCACACCATCACCTACCTAGGTGCCTGTTAAAAAAACGGAAGAAGAAGAGTGTTTTTACTTGTAATTTTGTAAAATGTCTGTGCCTGAGCTAAGGAGACTATTTCGAAAAATAAAAAGTGTTTCCCCCAAACAATTGAGTGGTTTTTATTTTTGCACGGACTTTTCAACCGAACCTCTTATTTAACTTTTTTATTGTAATATCTAAAAGTGCCTAAAGATGTAGTAAGTAAATTGTGTTTTCAACTCAGTTTTCTGTCGAAATTTTTTAACTTTTCTTTGGTCACTCGAAAAGTAGCTTGAGTAAACGTCAGCAAATTAAAAGTGATTTTTCAAATTAATTCCCGACAATCTATGATGGAGGTAAAGAAGAGACAAGTTTTACCTTTCAAATATCAATTACATAGTCGCAATTTTATTTCAAAATGTTTTGCGGGAAAGGGTTTGCTACCGCAGTGTAAACAACCTATTACTAATTTCAGAAAATTAACCAGCAAGACACTTTTTAAAAATAAAAATAACGTTCGAAATACTTTGCTGAGGATACTGTTCTTGCCACGCCCGATATTTATTATGAACTAGAAGTGAAAATATCGGATTTTGTCGTTCCCATGACAGTCGGTTCTACGTTACCGGAGCGTCATAACTATAACTCTAACAGCATTTTCAACATTTATGGGTAATGTTTGTTCTGCTAAAACAACAACAACATCTCAGAGATTGTAGTAATTAAAGCCTGTCACAAAGATGTAGAGGATCTTTCGTATGCAATTTTGTGAGCGTTCAGACTTGAAACGAGATGTTTAGCATCTTTCCGTAAATGCTGATACGTGATTAAGTCCCTTTAGTCCAAATACATATATTTGTTGTAAACAACATTTAGCATTTTCCTTCACACACGTAGGTATCAAGTACGCTTTGGCGAAGAGTAATGTTATATTTAAGAGACTGAAGTATTGTGCTGACCAGAGCGTACAATGCATTCCATACACTTTTCCTACGGCATTATAGATATGATCTTTTCATGTCAATGTGCCAAGATTTTTATATGCAACAAAACCAAAAGAGGGTCCAAAATAGAGCCGTGAGGTATGCCTCTAACTACAGCCAGAAAACCACTCTTTTTTAGGAGCGCATTATCATACACATATGAGCCCATCTGCTTATGTATGAAGAATGCTCTGTAAGTCCAAATATGGCTTTTTACAATTACATGTAAGACTTGAATACAAGGAAGAAGAGGTAAGGCTCTTAAAGATGAACACAACGTAGTAGAAAAATAAATAAATAGGTCAAGAAAACAAGGCAGTTAAATCGCAATCACATTCAATTTACAGAATTCAAATAATTGTGTTTGTACTTATAGTTACTCCTATTCATAGTAGCCGTGGCAGATTCTGGAATGGTGTTCCAAAACCTCGCGCCATTAAAGAAGAAAAACCTTGATGAGGAAAGCATGAATATTTAGGAATAATTAGACTTTAATGCCCGCTAAACCTTTTTAATTTTAATTTCACATATAGAAGTTTTGGAGTTTTATGTTCTATAAATTTGTTCATGAATGCTTGTGTGCCATTTTTTGCCACAAGATAATCAGAAACGCTGCATCCACGAGTTTTAATTTCATATCAATTTTGTGAGACGAAACATAATAATCCACCTCCACCTAATTTTTTTCAACGTAGAGCAGGGCTTTCTCTTTCTCTGCTGCCACCAGCTGGTACCGAATACGTTCAGAGCCGGAGCGTTTGCATACATTCGGATGACACGAACCAGCCAAAGAAGCCGCTGGATCTTTATTCGCTGCACTATGTCGTCGTAAAGCACATACAGCTCATCGTTCCATCACCTGCGATACTCGCCGTTGCTAACGTGCAAAGATAAAAAAAAGGGAGGATAGTTCCGTGTGTAGAAGGCCATGCAAGTGGGGAAAGTACCCGATTGCCATTCACTTGGGAGTGGTCAGGACGTTTCTTCTGCATACGGTTCAAGCAGCTCACAACTTCCGGGCTTCGCCAAAATGTTCTCTGGATAGCTCGTGATGGCTACGTATCCCAGGATATCTTGTTGGGCGCAGAGTTTGGGACCGTAAAAATCCTTCCCCAATGAAAACGACAACGAAGCCTCGGATGAGAACCTAAATTTCTTACCTTATCAATAAACGTTAGGACTCGATTACCAATATACGGTTTTGGAATGTCTTCCACATGTACTACTCTCGTATTGATAGGATGTGACTGACATGGTTTATCAGTATTTAGGCAAAGACAATTATCATAGGCTCATTGTGAAATTGCAGACAGATCAGTGCTAACTTGAAAACATAAATTTTCATTACGATCAATTCGACTGGACAAGTACAAATGGATGTTACTGACATACTTTTTGCTTTGTAAAAAGACTAAACAAGAATGGGCAAAGTACAGAACAGTGACCGGAAGTAGCTATTCTATATATGGAGGAGGCAGTCTTACAAGTCATTTTTTGACAACTTACTGCAATGTATGAGCAGTTAATTTGGTAGAGCTTTCCAAAATTCCGAAAAAATATCGAAGCTTTTCGCTATGATATATCAAGTCAAACGTTTTAGAAAAATCCTGAAGATGGAGAAGTGTTAGATTGCCAGTGTCAAATTGTATGCTATTGCCGTTAATTATTTCCAACATGGCTGTAGAACAGCTGTGTTTAGGTAAAAACCCTGACTGCAGAGATGATAGAAGGTTATGTCGTTTAGCATAAGATGAAATTTATTTTGCCATCAGGCACTCACAAGCCTTAGCCATTAATGGCGGATTGACTATTGGTCTAGTCGTTACAATTCAGAAAAAAAAAACCACGTTCGAAATATTGTTCTTCATAATGTGGCTGCTCTTAAAATCACTCTTGAAAATGTTATATTTTGGCACATTTGGGGACACCTTCAGAATCACTCGTATGGAAAGTAGTACGGGAAAGTGTTTATCAGCTGAAAAGCAATTTCCGGACCATAAATACGAGTACTTTTGGGAGGCTTATTGATATTAATTTGACGAAATTCTTTCACTGACCATTCTAACGCTGTCAGCAAATATGGAGCATTTTCTTTAATAGATGTATACGAATGTACATATGTAATATTTATAGCTGAAAACAGCTAGCGGAATACATCGCCAATCATAAGAGAAACAGTGTAGTCTCTGATTTTATATGAGTTCATGAATATACAAACAATATACAAATACAAAAAAAAACTCGTTAGGTTACTTGACTTACCTTGAACCCATTTGAATTTGCTGCATTAGTCCACGCTGGCTTTATTTCCATTATATTATATAAGACTACATTTACATACATAGTTCTCAATATGGATATGTATTTATGTATATATGTGGCTTTGTATGAAGAATTGTATTCGCCACAAATTACCAATGTTGCATACGACTAAGAGTATATATGAATACGAGTATATATTTATTGAGCCGATATTTATGCTTATTTACCTATTCACATAGTTCCAGCTACTCGAAGTGGTCACCCACTGAGTATTGTTTGGTTATCAATGAGGTGTTAAAGCTAAATACTCGTGGACTAGCAGCAGTATCAAATTACTAGCTGTTTACATAATAATCGTGATTTTGCGCTCTCCCACAGTATTTATTTGGTCATATCCATAGACGGGTGCACTTAAACATGTATACTTTTTATAAAAAAATTCAAGGATACGTACACTGTAGGGATATCACACTTACCACTTATTGTTCTTTCAATGTGTTGTAAATAGTTTATGGAGTCATGAGTAAAAAAGAGAGGATTTGGGAAGGCGTTTTAATGGCGATAATAAATTAATACCACAGGATGCTGCCATAGCCCGCAGTGGTTCAGAGCTCACATTCAGCACAAACAAATCGTATTTCCTATGAATCGTGGTCGATTATTCTCACATTCGAATACGATTTGCTTTAGAAGGGACTCATTGCGTTTTTTTACCCCTACTGGTATCAAAATTAGAGGTAGATTAATATAAAAAATATGACAATAGTGTCAAATAAAAGGTAAATAAAATTATTTTAATGCAGACATATTTTCGGGCTGCCACGTTGTCCAAACCTTAAAGTAATTTCATAATATCAATTAACATAACTTCTACGAGAAACGTTAAGTTCACCTTTGCTAATAATTAATAATTTTGCACATTAACGATTGTAGTTTAGTACGAAAAATAGTGCTTCTTATATTTTTGCGGATCTTCTTCTTCTTTTTAATTGGCGCGAGAATCGCTTAAGCGATTTTGGCCGAGTGTAACGAAGCCCGCCAGTCGTTTCTTTCGCGTGCTAACCGGCGTCAGTTGGAAACACCAGGTGAAGCCAAGTCCTTCTCCACCTGATATTTCCAAAGCAGAGGAGGTCTTCCGCTTCCTCTGCTACCAGTAGGTTGTAACTCATAGAGCCGGAGCGTTTGTTTCCATTTGGGCGACATGACCCAGACAACGAATCCGCTGTAAGTTTACTCCCTGCGCTATGTCTATGTCGTCGTAAAGCTCATACAGCTCATTGTTCCATGGCCTACCATAGTGGCTGTCACCAACGAGACAAAATCCAAAAATCTTCTACAGAATCTTTCTCTCAAGCACTCCAAGGGACGCCTCTTCGAATGTTGTCAACGTCCAACTTCTGCGACACACGTTACAATAAGCATGATAAGAGCCTTATATAGTGTTAGTGTTGTTTGTCGAGAGAGGACTTTACCACTCAATAGCTTACTTAGCGCTTCTTGGCACGAGATTCTTCGTTTGATCTGACATTGTTATCGGTGTTAAATAAACGAGGTCTTTTACAACCTCATAATTGTCAACAGTGATGTGGGTGCCGATATGCGAATGCGCCGACTGTTTGTTTGATGACAGATGACTTCGTTTTATCCTCGTTACCCACAACACCCATTCGCTTTTCTTCTTTATCCAGTTTGGAAAAGATAGAACTAACAGCGTGGTTGTAAAGGCCGATGATGTCGATATCATAGGCACACGCCAAATTTGTACGCTCTTATAAAATATTGTGCCTGAGCGATTAAGTTCTGCTGCTCATACGATCCTCTCCAACATCAAGTTGAAGAAATCACACGACAGCGAGTCAGCCTGTCTGAAACCTCGTTTGGTATCAAACGGCTCGGAGGGGTCCTTCCCAATTCTGATGGCGCTGCTGGTATTGAGCAACGTCGATGATAGACTTTCCAGGTCTAAAGCCACACTGATAAGGTCCAATCAGTTGGTTGATGGTGGCCTTCAGCCTTTCAGACGATACGTTCACTAGAACCTTATAGGCTATACTTAAAATACTAATCCCGCGGTAATTGGCACAGATTGCAGGATCGCCCTTCTTATGGATTAGGCAGAGCACATTTAAATTCCAATTCCATATTTTGTATAGAAGCTGATGCATGCACCTTACCAGCTCCTCGCCGCCATGTTTGAATAGCTCAGCCGGAAATCCGTCGGCGCCCGCGGCTTTGTTGTTCTTTAGCCGTGATATTGCTATTCTCACCTCATCATGGTCGGTTATCTGCATTTACAATTTTATCAATGTCAATATTAATTATTCGGAGCTTGCAAAACTGTTAAGCCCCTGTTATCCGAGCGTGATTCTCGCCATAAAAGAGTATTTATGGATGCTGTATATAAAATTATGCACTTAACGAGCCTATCATTAAATAAAAACGATTATGTAATAGCTACACTAGCGTTTATGATTTCAAACCTGGATTTGTATGTTTAAGTTGAATTTATTTTGTATTTTCAAGTAGTCTGTAAGTTTTAATTCTGTAAACTGTACATAAAGAATAAAAAAACTAAAAGAACAATGTCAGCTGGTCATTTTTAGATGATGATGCACGTTCTCAACGGCTAAGAGTTGTGAGTGAATTTCTGACAAAAATGCTTGATTTGGTTACCTGGAATTTCTATCTGTTCCACAAACTGCATTTAGCGATAAAAAAAAGCAAACTGAACCGTTTTAAGTCATTTAAGCCATATAAACAATATTGTGAGTGCATTTCCCATACTTTTCAAATGAAGCTTCGTAATCTAAGTTTTTTGTGAGTACCTTATTACAAAGTGTTACAGTAAAAGTAATTTTTTTCAATTAATTTTCAATTAAATTTTTTGAAGAAGAATGAAATTGAAAAGTAAAAAATTTTTTAAATATAGAAAATGAAATTCAAAACAAACGAAATAAAATTTGTTTACTAAAAATTTGTTTAAGCTTTTCACAAAATATTTGGCTTATCAAACCCTTATATGCAGATAATCATTAACTTAATAATATTAGTCCTCTTCAAACTAATTGTTTTTTTATTCTTTTCTTTTTAGGTAAGCTATAAAATCAGTGATCAGTAAAAATACCATTATCATGCACTGAACCCAAAGTTCAATTTGCTGCTTGCTTAAGAAATCATTAACAGTGTGGGTGGCCCAGGTAATATCTGTGATATCTATGTAACTCGTTACGAAAATGTACAAAAATGTGAAATTATTAGCATTTATTGTACTGCGCGATACAAAAAAAAGTAAAAAATAACGATCTTCTGACAAGAATTTATGGTAAATTAATTTTCAAAATGTCTGCACACAGTTATCTAGCGAAATTATACGACAGTCATTTTTATGCCATTCAAAGCTTCATTACTGTTTTAGACTTTTTTTTTAAATTAAGCTAGAAGGAACATACCCATATATGGGAAGGAGCTACTCATATATGAAGGAAGTCTAAAGTTAATATGTTTGAATGAAATTATCCTCCCAGAATTCCACATAAAACTTTGAACATATTTTATATCTGAGACGTAAGTATCTTATAATTTCGTATGCCATTTCTTTTCAGAAAGGCAAAATCTCATTTTTCTATATGGCGGGTGTAAATCTGTGAATTAAAAACTCTCCGAGTATACAAAAATGTTGAAAACTTATGTTAAATTTTTTCATTTCATTTTGTATGTTAAAAAACCAATATCGACTTCAAATTTTGTTTGGTATTGAATTTTGTAGCATCTTCGAAAAACAAAAACAGAATTGGAAACACAATGTAGAATCTTTACTGACTGATCTGCAAAGGTGATAGAGTTAGTTTTACTTTTCGCATGGAGAATATGTCACAAAATCTGGAGGTGGATATATGCATGAAATTTTATAGACAGTAGAATTTTTAAAGTTTTAATACTGTGACGCACACGACTGGTATTTCAAAACGAAGCAATTAAAGAAGCGACCAATAGCACGTGGTAAAGAGGGCTCACTTTGGATAGAATTTCACCGCAATTGGTCACTTTTACTCTCCAAAATGTAACTGTTTGGTAGTTTTTAGTATTAAATAAATATGTGTACCAATAAAATTGCTTTCATTATCCGATTCAATTTTAACGATGAACTCCTGAAGGTGTTAACCATAAATACTCCACAGAAAATGCTTGCAGAAACTTATCTCAATTCTAAGTATTTAATTAATTTTTTTTATAATTACTCGGTAATTTATTCAATCGTTATAAAAAACCAAACTTGAAATAAAGCTTTCGCTATGTGTCCAAATTTTTTGTAAGAAACTAACATTATTTACGTGCTTATGGTATGTATGTATTCGCAAAATATGCATGGTCGTTAAATTTTAGTTTCGAAACCCCGAAAGAGCAAAATAAGCATAGCAAAGCACAAGCTTAAAATTTTTGGCCCGCTGGTCACCCAAATGTGAACGGCGTACATGTTTTTGTTTTTCCTGCCTTGAAGAGGATGAGAAAGCGTAATAATTTTTCTTTATGTGTATGTGTGCTTCGCCTTCGCTAGGACTAAGCATAAGACGTTGAAAAGAAATGGGCTTAGATACAAATAACTGAGCATCTTATTTGAATAATAGGTGAGTAGTGTTTTCTGAAAGCACTATTTGAGTAGTTGTGGGAGGAAGTATTAAAGCGATTGTTTCTGCAATAAATAGTTTTGATCAACTCATATCAACAAAGCCCCGTCAATTGCACTTCACTTATTGGTTACTCATACGCCATGTACCACAGATATCCACTAAAAATACTACATTACGCATAAAATTCACCCGACTTGGTTAATATCTACTCACAGCATTTTCTTTTTCCCCTGATTATTACTCATATACCAACACATCTAAAGTATTATTGTTTGCGTATGAAAGGAATTTTGAGCTTAATGAGGAGAAAACGTAATAATATGTAACAACCAGTCTGATAAGATAAAATCTGTAATCAAAGAATGTCAATGGTCATATGAGGAATAGGGCAATTAATACCATAAGTTTTACAATTTTACCTACACAAGTATGGGCTGGTAAAAATTCTCTATGTTTTTGTGTATATGCCTGTAAAATTCTAGCGTAAGTGTGTTTATATGTAAAATGTATTTGCCAGCATATTGAGAGAAATTGAAACAGTGTAATGATACTTTTATAAGCAAAATCAAAATATTCATAAATCCATTTTTAAATAGTACAAGTGTAAACAAGTAGATAAAAGTTGAAAACTGATACGCATCCAACGAATTTATACTCTTATGTAAATGTGTATGTGAATGTAATGTATGTCTGTTTGATTAAAAGGTGTGCGACAATGAAAAGAAATGTTTAAAAGGCAATGATACACGAGCACTTTTCAGAAGTTATTAAAAAATTCTACCACAATTCACTGTCGGTATTCATATTTTCTACCCTGCTAATAGTCCCACTGCAAGCTGTGCGTGATGTGGTGGAAAAATTCGGGTCAGCTTATTTATCAATCAAAGCACCTAAAATAGTCGGGTAGCGGAACGTCAATTCCGTTGTCGTCGATTAGGGTATCGGGATCTTCACATTCTCTGTGACATTCGCAGCTATCACTGTTTAACAGGTTCGAGAAGTGTTCCCTCCATAATTTAAGATTGCTCTGGATGTGAGTCACCAGTTCGCCATCTTTGTTCTTACAGGAAAACGCCCCGGTCTTAAAACCTTCTGTAAGCCGCAGAACTTTCTGATAGAATTTTCTGGCGTTGTTCCTGTTTGCCAGCATCTCAAGCTCCTCGCACTCACGTATTTCGGCATCTCGTTTCTTCTGTCGCATGATACGTCTATCTTCCTTTCTTAGCTCCCTGTAACGATCCCAAATGGCTCGCGTTTGACTATAAAGAAATATAATGTAAAAACTTGAGAAATTAATATAAAATTAAATGTTTTGTGATTTGAACCGTTTCTGAAACTAGCATTAGTTATTTCGCCTTAACCTCCAAAATTTGACAGCTGTATGGGTAATGAGAAGAAGTATGCTTTTTTTAATACCGAAATTTACAATAAAGAATTTTAATAGCCAAAATTTTGAATACAAAACATTGTACCATACAAATTTTGTACCTAAGCTTTTAAGGACATCTAGGGATGGGATTTGCAGTAAACAGCGCTTTTCTGAATAAGCGCCGCAACAAGTGTAGTTATGGTCAAATTATGAATTTATATACTTGATGCTAAAAAACAGGCAGAATTAAAAGAATCAAATAAAGATTTCACCACACAAAAAACAAATTTGGGCCAAGCAAAATAAATTTTGAACCTATTAGTTATTTGACTGACTGAAATTTTCTACTTGAGCTTTTTTAAAGCACGGACCGAGATTGTAACTATTTTTTTTTTATTTTTGGGTAGATTTTACAATTTGCAACAATTTTATGAATTAAGCAACAGACATTCGAATCATTTTCTGAAATATTTTTTTTGTGTTTCTAATCACGAATTTTCTGCGGTTTTGGAGATTAAAACGTTACGAAATTCCATCGTAAAAATTAGAAATTCCATTCATAGTTAATCAGAAACCAAACCCAATAAATATCAAATTAAAAACAAATTTATTCGGACCTTCAAATTAAGTTTTCTACCTATAGATTCGCCGGTGGCCGTAGCCGAATGGGTTGGTGCGTGACTATCTTTCGGGAGTGCGTAGGTTCGAATCTCTGGGCATGAAACGTCAATTGCCCAATTCTTAAACAAATCTGATTTTAAGCACAGGCAATGGGGCGTTACTGTACTGCTGCCATTTTAACTAACAAACATCAAACCTATATCATAGCAAATTTTTGTGTATCAGCTAAAAACCCGCATTTTCATTGCAAAAAAAAAAATTGTAAATCAAAAAAGTAAAAAAACTTGCTGAAGGAAAGTGAAAGAGCACATAAGCTGAATTTTTAATCAGCCCGTAGTAGAGGGTGAGCTCCTATATTTTGTTTTCATTTCAATGGAGTTGCAATGATAAACCTTTCGCTAGAATTCAAAATTGGCCATTGAGCCGTTGATTACTAAATTGACAGTTCATGGCAGGCAATACACACATCTCGATAGTTCTGATATAATATTTACTGCTCTTCATGAGTAATGAACGGCATGCGTTGGTTATGTATGTATTGACTGAACAAAGTGACGACTATGATCAATGAAAATTGTAAGCACCTGCTAGGGCCCTGAACAAACGCGCGGTCCTCAAACGAGAAATGGGTAAAGTGAAGAATAGTCTCTTTGGAAAAATTACTGACACTAAAATGTAAAAATTTGCTTCGCATATTTTATTTTTATTTTTTATTTTAATTTTTGAAGTGATACTCGTTATACAAGTCAATTAGCCCATTTGCAAATATTGGTGCGGAGTAGTATTCTTACGGGTTTATCTTTTCTCGATAAAAAGTTCCTTCCGTTCTAAATTGCCGTGGAAAAGATTTTTCTCACCCTAATACTTAGCAGTGCCCCTTTGTCATTGGAAGCAAAATAGGAAGCGATCTATATAATCAGCTGTGAAGTGGTAGACCAATTTTATATACCTAACTCAAAATAATTTCAATTAAAAATTGACAAAACGGTTATTCAATTAAAATTATAACTTGTTGTTGAAATTTTTATTAATATAAGATGATAAAAAAATAAAACCATTTCAAACACGAATAAATACAGTTACTTAACATTCGAGTTCTTATTATTAATTTCTGGATATCTGCTCTCATAACATAATTTCACGGTTTCAGGATTTCCTTGCATCGTGTTAACAAGTAATTCCTAATTTTTAGCATTTTGTATTAAAAAGTATAAATTCTTTCAATTTTGTATACTGCTCCCTTACACTTTTTATGAATAGAATTCTATTGAAAATGCCATCAAACTCTCCCTTTCTTTTATTTTGCATTCTTTATGTTTACTTTTTCGCCGAAACACAATTTCTCTTTTTCGAAGTTTGTTTCTGATAAGAGGAAAGAGAATAAAGAAAAATCTCTCGTAGAGTTTTTATTCCGAATCGGGCTAGATACAATCGAAAATTACATACTTGATCGGTATCTTAAAACATTACTGAATAAAAAAAACTAAATTTTAAATACAAACTCCAAATGATTTAAAAGTACGACTACCAATTCTACGTTACCGGCACGACCCAGATTTATATGCGGCTAACGACTACCATTCCAGCAGGATTTCCGAAATATTTATATAATGTTTACGATATTACAACAACAACAGCAGCAACAACTAAAAAGTACGAGGGACTTGTATTAGTCAGAGTCAAATAGTCCAAGGTTTAGATAGGGTTTTGGAGGCGATGATTAAGAATCTGAAGTCAGATTTAAAACTGAAAAAAATCGATTGAAACTCCTTATTTGGTTTTCAGAATTGCTAATTTTTAAGGCACTTTTATCTATAAAAAGAGCTTTAACTAGTCTCGTTCTATTTCCAATTCAATATATTTTGAAACTACACAGGTCTAAAATTAATTAATGACTTTTTTAACTAAGAACGAGACCACTCAATTCCTATGTCAACTCTGTCGTTGATTCTAATTTTTTCCATTCGAAATTTTTAGGATCTACTCGCTTAAGGGGGGACCCTCATTTAGACGGTCGAAAAATGCATCATTTTTGGGAATTTTTTTCTCAGGTAAAATAACTTCAAACGTTTTGTAATTCATAAAGTACTTTAATAAATGTCTTGACTGTCTACAAAAATTTTCGGAGAAGAAAAAAAACATTTTAAGTATGGAAATATGCACCTCGTCCATGGCACCTCATTCTATCTGTGTACATTCTAGCGCTCTGAATTTTTTCTGAAATAAAAAAACCAAATTTTTTTTAAAACTTTAGGATAATACCTTCGATGTGACATTTTGATTTAAAAAAAAAATGTCGAAATTGATATTTTTTACCCAATTTTATGTTAAAAGTGATTTTTCATGCATAAAAATTGACTTTAAAATTACAAAAAAATATGAAAATCTTTTTTTTTAAAAAACACTTAATGTCACATTGAAAACAATTTAATTATCTTTAAAATGAGCTATTGTAAAGCCTGATTGGTTCAATACAGCGTTCTCAATTGTGTACACAAAATCGAAAAATGATGTTTCGAGAAAAACGCGTTTAAAGTTTTGGATACAGGCGATCAGGCCACCCGTCGCGTCCTGTTAAAAATTTTGTCACTCCTTCAAAAATACAGATATCGACTTGAAATTTTGAAAGTATATTCTTAAATAGTTGTAGAATAGATTAAAATTATTTCCAAAAAATCGATTTTTTTGACCCGATAAATGAGGGTCCCCCCTTAAGCCGTTATTTGAATATATCTTACCATTTGGAAGTGCACAGTTTCGAAACAGCGTTCACGAAACACCAATTGATAAAAATGTTTTTTCCAATGCCGGTCGCTCCTCGGCATACAATGACGTCCTCCGAGTATATTTCTGCCATAAAAATGTCCGCGTAAAAACCATCTGCCGTTCGGAGTCGGCGTAAAATTTTAGGTCTCTCCATCAAGACGCACCCCACAAGGAGAGGTGCTCGGCCAAACACCCAAAAAGGATGTAAGCGCCAATTATTTATTTTATTTATTTATATATGATATTTATACACATAACATCTTTCTTGGCCTAATTTCTTTTCGAATTCGCGGTGTGTGCCTTGT
Source organism: Anastrepha fraterculus (assembly GCA_037575425.1). Taxonomy (NCBI): domain Eukaryota; kingdom Metazoa; phylum Arthropoda; class Insecta; order Diptera; family Tephritidae; genus Anastrepha; species Anastrepha fraterculus. The sequence continues at coordinate 67,595 of JAYXIM010032443.1, forward strand.
GTTTGTCTTGCGAATGCGGAGCCGCACAGCAGGTTGTTTTTTATCCAAACTTGTTCATGACAGGAATAGACTGGATGGTTTATTATTTTCCGCTAAAGTAATCACCCACAAACTCGTTCGACGGACTATGTGGTATGCTGTAATAAGCCAAATTTATGCATTACTTTCTAAAAGTAAAATTTGTATACGATATTCATATTCTGCGTTTTATCGATTCTATACATCGAGCACTCCGTGTTCATATGTTTGTATGGGCACGTGTTTGAAAAACCATTGACTATTGATATTAGTGCGAGCATTTGGCACAACATTTTTCAGTTTGTTTCGTTCCTTTCACTTTGTACACTTGTATATTAGGGTGCATCAATCTCCATACAAATCTCCTTTTTCTCCTTTTTCCAAAGGATTGTTACATATATTATATTTAAGACTGCCATTAAACTAAACAAAAACAATAAAAGTTTACGTAAGCTGAACCGATTTGAAATTACCTCGAAAAATCGACTTTTTTTAGAAATAAAATTAGCTTTAAAAGTATTTTTTCCAAAAATCACCTCAGATGGTAGGAGAGTTTAAGTGCTAACGGTCTACATAAAAATAACTTGGCTGAGTTATTCAAGTTTCCCGTAATCTTACCTTCCAAAATCTCATTATTTTGCCATTATTTGGCGAGGCGCCCTAATATACCTATGTACTTCTGGTATAAGAGCTCAATTTAGAACTGACACGAGCTGAGGATTTTCAACATTCTGGGAATATGTCTTATTTTCCACAGGCACAGACACAGAGACAATAATTTATGCGGCCATTGACTGATATATCCGTTAGGCTGTTGTTAGCATTTATTTGGGCCAATAATTTTGAACGCTTAAGATATTCATGTAAGGAAATTGTATGCATATGATTTGAGCCGTTTGTATTGTATATGTATGTACATATATGTGAGAATAAATCACAAAATTTGTTTGTATTTGTGAACGGTAATTCAATGTTATCATATTCCTTACCCTTGGCATTGAACTAAGACGTAAACCTCCAGAGAGTTTTTTGCAAACAACATATAGAGGCAAATGTATAATATATATGCACTATGTGTAGGTATGGTGGAATTATATCGAAGGGAAATCTCATTGAAAAAAATGTATGAATTTTACCATAAGTCAAAGAGGAAGAGACTTTATTTCAATTGTGTTCTATATGTCATTGACAAATTTATTCTTTCAAAAAAACACACAAAAAAATATTAAAAAATATTCATCCATTGTTTTTATTTGCAGTCTGATTAAATTAAATACCTAATGCTAAATGCCGCTCTGTAGTACAATTAGCGCACATATAATTTTGTATGTGCTTGGTCGAGGCCCTTCTCCTATTCGTGGTATGCGTCTTGATTTTGTCTCACAAATGGAGAGATATACGCACCAACTATATATTTATGTATACGAGTATATTTAAGTAAAGTATTTTTCTGCATAAAACTATGTCTCTTGTTGAATTTACGCGCTTATCAAAACTCATCAGAATACTTCAGCAGGTTAAAGGTGTGGAACCAATCAAGAATAAAAGTAAACACTTGTTTGGTCTGTTTGGTCATATCTTGCGCTGCAAACTTCTCCTGTGTGCTTAAGTTCTGCTACACGCAGAAACATGCTTATGATAGCTATATATTTAGCTTTCTTTACAGCTTTTCTGGGAGAAAAACAAACCACGTGGCATATCCAAAATCTCTTGAAATTCCCTCTTCCACTTATGCGTGTACGTATGTATATTTGTATTACATCGCAGTCCACTGCCAATTTTGTGCTTGAATTCGGATACGTAAGTTCGGTTTGGTTGCTTTTGTTCTTCCAATTTATACAAGTTCACACTTCGACAACCTACTTTAAATAAAAAGTTTAGTATTGGCCAAATTTCCGTTTTTTTGGGTATTCTTTTTTTTTTGATTGAGAAATGATAAGACTATCCAGAATTTTTAATTCTCAAACACCTCCTAGTTAAACACAATGAAGTGTAGAGTGGAGTTTTTTAATAAAAAAAGTTACCAACAATAACATTACAACGATTCAGCTTATATATCACCTTTACTTACCCAATAAGGGGCACGTGCGAGCATCGTTATGTCAGCGTTGTTTTATTGCCAGGATATCCTGGCTTTGGTACCCTTTTTTGCTTAGAAGTTAGGCACATCGCACGCATGTTTACATAGCCGCATATCTCGTTAATATTTCGCACATGTCGTTATATGTCGTTATGTTTGTGTACTTGTAAATAAATTGGTGAAAGAATAAGAGATAAACGGGGTATGCAAGATTTTAATGCTGAAGGTTTTTATATAACAACGAACGAATACATTTGTGCATATCAGTACATTCTACCTGACCTAGTTATCGTCATGTGCTACAACAAAAACAAGGTTTAATCTCCTACAAAACTATTTAAACACATGTATGACATATCAATGCTACTGGCTACTCTCTGAATAAAGAAGCAAAGCCCGTGGAAATTGTTTTATTAAAAAACTCTGTAAAAAACATTTCAAAATAACAAAACAAGTTTAATAAAAAATGTATAAGGACTAAATAAAATTTTATTTAAAAAATTGGGAAGATTTCGGAAGAGGAAAAGCCTGAACTTTATCCATACTCAGTACATCGTCCCCAACAGCCTAAGTCAATGATTCCCATGGTAGCCATATGCTAACCACAAGTGTTGTGCCCTGTGATTACACCCACCAGTACTCTCAGCTCCTTCCTACTAAGTTTTAGGAGAAAGATCACTAGATGCCTGTTTGGTTCTTACACAAAGTACTTGGCTACACTGCAGGAGCCTAACTATGACCAGCGTCTTCTATGGGTATACCACACGAAGTCGTCAATCTATAGTTGAATCGATGCCGAATTGACACTTAGAAAGGGGTTAGGGCCTAGTGGAATGCTTGCAGAGCCTTCATTAGCCAATTTATCAGCCCACTCGTTCCGTGTAATGCCACAATGTCCGGACACCCAAATAAGACAAAATTTTTTGTCTTTTGCAACACTGTTCAGTTTCGTCTCACATACTGAAGATACTCTAATTAAAACAAACTTTTGTATGAAAAATATGTATTGGTCAAAGTTTTCACGGTTTTGCATAGTCTCATAGAGTGATGCCAATTCATAGAACTCAGATTGTTCAATTCAATCAAAATATTTTTTTGGTTACTCCTAAAATTCATACTAATACATTTTACTGTTACAAATATAAGATATTAGGAGTGAAAAAATGGTATATCGTCTGTTTTTTTTTTTTTGCACTCAGCCAGCGATTTTTATACTGCCTTGTCTCGAAAGCTCTGCAATGTTGAAATTCTTGTAAGTAGTATTGTAATGTAGTATTGACTTCAGCCCATTTAATATATTCGTCAAAAATTTTGTTAGCCTCTGAAGCTGCCATTGGACCCGACTTAGGCAGCTTACGTCATCAACGTCATCGGAAGATTAGGCAATCGTTTAGCCACAATCTTCATTACATTGCCTTCTACTGAATTGAATTTTCCAATGTTTGCAGTAGCAGTAAAAATGCATTAAATATAATTGTTTACTAATATTGCAATTTAGTTGGCATCACCAGTAAACTTTTATTGATAACTTTACTCAATAATCAGTAAAAAAAAATTTTTCTGCAATTTTATAAATTTATAGTAAAAATATTGACGTCTCACTTTGACATCATCATTTCTATTGAGTTCTATTGAATCAATACTTTCCACAATGAGTTGCTCACACTTTTCTATAACGCTTTCTGGTTAGCAGTAATGTTCAAAATTACTTTGTTCTTCTTATTAATGACTGATATTGTCAGCTTGCAACGACATTTTGTTTCACCAACACTTGGTCACACTTTTCATTTAAAGACAAGTACTTGCGACTTTTTGAAGTCATTCTTGCTTATACAACAACCACCCAAAAATTTTATATACAAAGGCGTTTAATATTCGCGCACGTCAAACGCAATCTCGTGAATGCAGTATCCAATTAAAAGTGGAATATTTTTACAAACACTGATTTCCCACAACGGGCATTACTGAAATTCAACATAGCCGCGCAAAGAGAAATAAATAACCTATAATAGTTCGAACGCATCGCAAATTCGTACTACCGCCAACCACCAGAAGGACCGCAGTGTTTACTTTTGTTCGTAGGCTTTAATTGCCCAACTTTAACTACGAAAGAGTATTTCGTCTCATCTATTTCCTTTCACCTAGCGGTGTATACAAATTAAATTTTGTCGGATTATTGACTTATGTTGCTTAGCAACTCGGTTGGCCATTTTAAAGTGTTAGCTTTTTGCTGACGCAGTAATGCTGTACGTAAGGGAATTGATAAAGTGACAAGCAAGCAAGTATTGGTACACAGTACAACACAGAGCAGTCAATTGGGTGTGCGATAAAAGCTGCCTGACTGATTTTTCCGCTCAGCATTCGCTGTGAAATTTTAAGTAGCAAATTGTATTTTTGACTTGACGTGACTTTGACAAAAGTCTCCATTGAAGTATTGTATTTTTCTTTGATTGTGACGGAGCGACGGATTGTTATCAACGACTAATGAATTTCGCCGCATGAAATTCAAGAAATACCAAATTCTGAGCGGAATCATATATCTATGCTCCTTTTATGTGTTATTGAAAATCTACTTATAAGAAAAAATTATGTATTTTGACAGAGTGACAAAATCGTCCAATGTAGCTCAACTCACAAGTCGAAGTACTTCCGAAATATAACTAACTATGCTAAAGTATATTTATTGCTTACTAAGGTCCATATAGGGTCGATTCGAGTGGCATGCATACAATAAGGGATGATGTACAACATTGCCGCTTTTTGGTATGCATATCGACTTTTAACATAACCCTAGATTGCCACATGCTTCTAATGCAGAACTTTGTGCGTCAGAGGAGAGTTGATTTAGTCATGCCCGTCCGTCTATCCGTGCGCGCGATAATTTATAAATGTTAATGGTACTTGGTATACATACCTTACCAAAGGTAGGTTGATATTGGAAATGGGTGAAATCGGAAATTAGCCACACCAACCTCCCATGTCAAGGAAAACAGAAATTTAGTAAAACACATTTATTGTTTGTAAAATTTTTATTTCTTAGAGCTCAATTTTTTCCGAAATTGGATTTTTTTATCTTTGACATAATTTATATAGCCATAATATTTAATATATTACATGACAATTAACGGCGTTGCTCTTAAACAAACGCCAAAAACCAACTTCTTAAAAATTTATAAAATTATTTTAAAGAAATTAAACTTGGAAAAACTAATGACGCAGAAATTTGGCATTTTCTTTTGGTCATGCAATGCATTAATTACATATTCAAAAATTTAGTCTTAAATATATTATTTAACAACTCAACAAGGTGTGTTGCACTTCACCCCAGACTATCGCAACAGATTCCGAAGTGCTATTGATAAAAATATAGTTTTTTTCTAGAAGGTATAGCAAAAGTTGTACCTGAATGGAGCGCATATGTCGAAGAGTATGAGCAGTAGAATAAAATTGCTTTTCATACACTCATTTGTCATTTATGGACCCTATAGAATCTAGCGCGTTTTCTAAGAGGGGCAGGATTATAAATTGAAATTAAAAGAAAAAACGAATGTAAGTTGAATTAGAATATTTACTTTTGGGAATATAACAGCTTCTGAGCTATATTTGCATATGAATAACGAGCACCAAATTCTCCCTTCCGGTTCAAGTACTAAATATGAATGAATGAATATTTTCCTCAGAGGTTGCTGTATCCAGCGCACACGCTTAGCAACGACAAAAAATATTCAAATTGGTAATGTCAATTCAATTTGATTGTCTGATGTGAGTGAAATTGAAAAATATTTTTTACGATTTTTCTAGTACATCCTTGCGTGGTTAATCAGGTAACACCCGTCTAACGCGATAAAGCAACAAACATTCCACACACGTATTAGATCACTCATACGCACCGCACAACAGGAAATCATTGGTTTTGATAACAGAGTAGCATGATGCAGCAAATTTGATCTTCGAGGCAAACCAATCAAAAAATAATTATGGTAATCATAAGTTAACTGGTATAGACACAGACAGCGCGACAGACAGTTTCGAAAGAGCAATCACCCACACACACATATAAAAATAAAAATACATGCACAAGTAAGCAAATCCGCTCACAGAAATATACCATACAATTAAGTGAACGAACATTCGGATTACGCTATTCATCTTGCATATATGTATATACTTAAAAATAAGTACTGTCCACATGTCGTTGGGTGTCAATTCAATTTACACGATTTAATGACTTTTTGGTATTTAATCATGCGCTTTTCGCCAAAAGTCATTATGTGGTTATAAGCAAATCAAAGAAGAAAATATACAGTAAATGGTATATTTGCTGTACAAATATATTTAATACCTGTTCTATGTGGATTATAATGCAAATAATTGAGAATCATCTGTTGATAAAACCGGTACGTTAGAGCTGCCAAATTTTTGTCCAAATAACACATAGTTGTCTTTTTAAGGTTAGTACTAACTGAAAATTAGGTGAATGCAATAAAACTAATGCCATCTATGTGCTAGGCCCGGGACTTTTCAGCCAATATATTAACAGCATCAGTCAAATAATTAGGAGCGCAGTGACTTAGACAATTGTTGGGTTATTATTCCTTTGAAACTAAAAACAATATAAACTGAAGCATATTTTAGAAATAAAGCTCATATTTGGTATTTTTCCATAAAGTGCCAAGCCAAATTACCTCTTAAGCAATTTTAATTTTTTCTTAATACTGTAATACATTTTGAATTTTGGATTTTTTGCTCGTTACGGACTTTTGCATTTCACAACAATTTACATTTGGTTAAATGAGAATCTCGGTGAAACACCAAAATGAAGAAAAAGTTTTTTCTAATAGTTGTCGCCCCTCGGCAGGCAATGGCAAACTTCCAAGTGTATTTCTGCCAAGAAAAAGCTTCTCATAAAAAATACTTGCCATTTGGAGTCCGCTTGAAACTGTAGGTCCCTCCATTTGTGGAACAACATCAAGATGCACGCCACAAATAGGAGGAGGTCTCGGCCAAACACCCAAAAAGAGCTTACTAAAAGAGCTTACTATATATATATATATAAAGGGTGAATAGACTTACACCTGAACAACGTTTGCAAATCGTGCAAATTTATTACGAAAATAATGGTTCGGTTCGCGCGAAGCATCGAAGAAGATTTTGTTCAGCGATGAAGCTCACTTTTGGTTGAATGGGTATGTCAATAAGCAAAATTGTCGCATTTGGAGTGAACATAATCCACAAGCCATTGCTGAGACGCCATTACATCCTCAAAAAGTCACTGTTTGGTGTGCTCTATGGGCAGAGGGAATCATTGGTCCATATTTCTTTAAAAATGAAGCCGGCCATAATGTTACAGTGAATGGAGAGCACTATAGAGCAATGATTAATGACTTTTTCATGCCTGAATTGGACGATGTTGATGTGGACGACCTTTGGTTCCAACAAGACGGCGCTACATGTCATACAGCCAACGCAACAATCGATTTATTGAAGGAAACTTTTGGTGAGCGCATTATATCGCGCCGTGGACCTGTGGCGGGGTCTCCAAGATAGTGCGATAACACCGCTGGACTATTTCTTGTGGGGCTATGTGAAGTCGCTTGTCTACGCAGATAAGCCCGAGACGATTGACGTCTTGGAAGAGAATATTCGGCGCGTTATTGCTGACATACGGCCCCAATTGCTGCAAAAAGTGGTCGAAAATTGGGCCTCTCGGCTGGAATTTATTCGAGCCAGCCGCGGCGGCCACTTGCCCGAAATCATTTTTAAAACATAATGGCAAACCCTTATCTTTATAATAAAGCTAAATTCTTGGCCATAACATTAAATTATATACGTTTTATTTCATCTTCAAAACCTAACCTCTAAAAAAAACACCCTTTAGAAAGAGTATTTCCATAGGGAAGCACGACATTTAAATGTGGTAAAAAATATGTATTTGAGGCATATTTGTACACTTGAGCTCTTGTAAACTGTTTTTGATCATTTTTTATAGAAATTCATTGAATAAGAAAAACCTTGTAAATCAAAGTTACAAACTTTCTGGAAAATTTACTAAATTTTAAAAATTTCAAAAAATTTCAAAAAATTTACGTCAAGGTTTACAAAATTTTGGTACCAGATTCTTAAGAAAGCTTTTGAGTATGCAATTTTATAACCCTTAAGCTGTGTAAGTAAAGTGTAAGTTTGCAGTCGTTCAAAACTCTCATTAATTTAAAAGAATTTTTTTTCATACGATTTTCAGAATAAAATTCTTCCAAACTCACGCATGAAGTCCCGCTTAACGCTGTCAAAAACTTTCATAAAATTTATAAATACCACATGCAATTCTGTGCAATATCCACAATCTGCTTGATGATAATTCGTAGCGTATTAATGTGATCAGTACACGTCGAAAGACCGTCTGTTCTGCACATACGGAATCGTATAAAGTCTTTTTCACTCGCTCAAGGATCACTCTTGCTTTGATTTTTGCCACAGCTGGGAGTACACAAATACCACACCAATTGTCGCAGATCGGCTTTAATGCAAGAGCTCGATTAGAAGATTATTAAAAACTGCATTAAAGTGGGTTTTCCACCTTTCCAACTGTTCGTCATCTGGCATTAGAAGTTTCCCATTGGTGTCTCTCACTGGTCGTTCCGTGTTCATCTTATTTTCCGTAAGCTGTTTTGCGATTTTGTATAAGGCTTCGCTGCAAATGCAAGCCTATATGCCTTCTTTTATCTCTCATAATATGTACTCCTCTTTACCTCACGTTGTGTTTCACGGTACAGTGATAGTAATATGCATTTTAGGTTGGAGTCTAATACCGTAGTCAGTTGAGTTTTCATTTCGGAGCGGTCGTTGCGCTTGCGTGCATTTGGTTTGCGTTATTTTTAAAGAGTGCTGTCCGAATACGAAACTGGTAATCATGAACCAAATTACTTACACAAATGCCGCACATGCAAATTTAATTGTTTTTTTTTTTTCGTAATTATATTGAATAAAATTGAATCTCTTGATTACAATCTTACTGAATTTCTACTTTTATTGCCTTGCACCAAGTCCTCTTTGTTAATAACAAGACTTAGATCATTTTTTTCACATCTGCCAAAACCCCATTTGCAATATCAAAATCAAAATCTTCACTTTCTGGCATTATTACGTATTTATTATAGTTACTAACCTCACTGGGTTCTCCATCTTCATTTTCTGAAGAACTATCAAAACTATCTCTAATGTATCTCTCAGCCATTGCGTTCTTACTCTGTATCCAACGTGCGACTGAAAAATAAATGCACGCATTATTTTTTAGTGGCTGCAATTCTTTATATGTATTATTTTTTACAATTTCACGATTTTTTACACCGCTCGGCATTTCATAATTTTGCTCTGTCATTGTTATTAATTGTTTTTTTTACCTTTCTCTATATTTTTTAGCACACGCAGCGGCTGTTATTGCACATGCAAATTTTACAATATGGGTCACCATAAATAAATAAATAATTGGCGCGTACACTTCTATCAGGTGTTTGGCCGAGCTCCTCCTCCTATTTGTGGTGTGCGTCTTGATGTTGTTCCACAAATGGAGGGACCTACAGTTTCAAGCCGACTCCGAACGGCAGATATTTTTATGAGGAGCTTTTTCATGGCAGAAATACACTCGGAGGTTTGCCATTGCCTGCCGAGGGGCGACCGCTATTAGAAAAATGTTTTTTATTAATTTTGCTTTCACCGAGATTCGAACCAACGACCTCTCTGTGAATTCCGAATGGTAATCACGCACTAACCCATTCGGCTACGGCGGCCGGTCTCCATACTAAATAATAATAAAATGTATACATTTATGAGGTGTTAGTGTTTGATATATTTTTGAAATATTTTTCTTGCGTGACCATTTCAAAAAATTTCACGTGTGTGTCGTGTCGCTTTTGTATATTTTCGAGACCTTTACCATTTTCAATGATACAACTTTTCCTTGATTCTTATCCTGTACCGACCAAGCTAAACGAAATTAAGTAGAGAACAGGGTTGTATTTTATATAACGAAGATTTTGATTTTAATCCAACTGTACGTATGTTTGTATACAAATGTTAAAATTCGCGCAAAAAACACACTGTACCTGTATGTATTAATTCAAAATTTTTCACTTAAGTAGCTCGAACAAGAAATAGTTTAGAGGTAGATACCCAGGATTGGCGGGCGAAGAGGTTGGATAGGCGATTTTGGAATATCCCTGCAAGGACGTCCTGAACTATCTGTAGTGAAATAAATCTCTGGTCCAGCACTAGTATGGTGGGGATAATAGTGTACCAAAATACTACAGATGCAGCGAGTAACGATACGCGAGTACGTACCCAGAGCTTCGCAGTATGAGCGTTCTGATTCCTGATATCTGCGACCCCGAGTGGTTTCTAGGGCTTCTACCTACTACGGTAGGTGGTGTGCAGTTTTTTCACATACAGAGAAAGCTAGTTATTGTGTTACAGTTTTCTTTCTGATGGATACAATTCTTCGAATTTAAAATGGGTTCTGAACTATAGAAATAGGAATGAAGAGCGTAATAATCTAACTCATCCAACGAATTTTGTACTACACCTCGTACCAAATAACAGGGTACCGCCGTGTAAAATTCGCCATTTGTTTACTCGTATAAGAAAAACGGAAGGAAAGAGAACTAGTTATAGTGCTAAATTCACTGGAAACAGACTAGTTCGGTATTTCCCTTCATGAATTAATTGCTTCTGGATATATGTGGCAAATTTCTTGATACCGATTGTTTGCAAATGTTCTTGTGAATATTCACATACTTATGCACTTGTCGTATGCGTGTTAATATGTGCTACGTATTGTCATGTTAATTTCGGGAGCGCGTGCCATGATTTCGCTTATAAATTTCTAATTACATTTGCATTCTTTGCAAGTCATGCGATATTTCTACGGGTGTCACTAAAAATGCCCTCTTTCTCGAACTCAAAGGAACTCCATGCAAACTTGTACTGGTAGACCTGTGGACGTGCATGTGTATGTGAGTTTAGTTGAAAAATAATATTCATTTGGAAGCAACACGTAAATGTGCCAGTGCAAAACACATATATATACATACTTCTTCACTTTTCTTAATAAATTTTAATTGCTTAACAATGAAGAAATAATTTTTAATTTGCGAAACAATTGGAATTGTATTACATATTAAATACTCGTTTCAAAGTACTGTTGGACTTTTAATGAAACAACTGATTGGATTTAAAAAAACTTGAAAGATTTATTGGTTTAAATTTTAAAAGTAGCATGCTAAGCCTATATAGCTAATTTTTGCTAAAAAGTCCACAGTTATGAATTCGTAAGTTCTAACGAATTTTTTTTAACTACTTCAAAACACAATATTATTAATATGATATTATTTTACTTGTGCGCATTAGTGAACTTGTGTAGCGTAACTTTTTTACATAATGGATGTTAGCAAGCCCATAACGAAATGAATATAGGCTTACGCAAATTACAGTCACTCCCACCTTATTTGATACTGATATGACGTTTTTGTAAAGTGCTCTATATTTCATAATAGTTTGAGAAAATGGAAAAACCGAGTATGCAGATATTTTATTTATGTATTCTTTTTTTTATTTCTCAAGATAAAATACAAAAAGTGTCGACTCTGTCATTGTAATGCAAAAACATACAGAAAATTCACGTTGTACCTTAAGGCGACGAAAGCCAGAAACGCCTATGCTGAGCTGCCGCCATTTGCTTTTTATGCATCTCGATCCCCAAACCACAAAATACCAAAAAAATTGGATCATAAAATTTTTCTTTTCTATAGTGTCTATAATTTTATTATTCGATAGATTTTCTTTACTTATACTTAAAATCGAGTATATATTTACTTTTTACTGAATAGAATGTAGTGGGTCCTTTTTTCGTTTCCCTCGATATTTTGCGTATTTTTTTAGGAAAACAATTAACAATTCGGCAACCTTCTGTATTACACTTAGACTATTGACATATATTAGTATGATGTATCGAACTGCCTACTTAGAGAATCAAAAAAAAATCTTGAACAAAATGCTACCATTAAAACATTTTTTATTGTCATTGTTGGTTTGAAGATCGACCTACATCTAATGAAAATTCATGTTGCCTACTCTGACATAAGAATACACAGGAAAATCCTCGAATAGCATAAAGCAAATTTAAATTAACAGTTATCAGATAAAATTGGTGTACTATATACATTTAAAACGATTTCGCATTAAGTTAAATAACTTTGACTTAAATAATTCTTATATACGTAGGCATACATATTTACATCGGAACAAAAAATACTACATGGCAGATAAAAGGAAATGTTAAATATATACATACACACATATACGTATACGTGCATATATTGAGTACTAAAGGCAAATGCTTTTTATATCAACCTTTGTGGTCTAATAGGCATTTACAGTAAGCGAAAAATGTAATACTTTACTATGCCTGAGTGGACATTCCGTATCGAATATTCGCTTGAGGGATTTCGTTATGTTTACGACGCAACATACTTATTTATGTTTGTTTATAAGTATGCTATTACCACCCTGGCGGCCGCCGTAGCCGAATGGGTTTGTGCGTGATCACCATTCGGAATTCACAGAGAGGTCCTTGGTTCGAATCTCGGTGAAAGCAAAATTAATAAAAAACATTTTTCTAATAGCGGTCGCCCCTCGGCAGGCAATGGCAAACCTCCGAGTGTATTTCTGCCATGAAAAAGCTCCTCATAAAAATATCTGCCGTTCGGAGTCGGCTTAAAACTGTGGGTCCCTCCATTTGTAGAACAACATCGAGACGCACACCACAAATAGGAGGAGGAGCTCGGCCAAACACCTAACAGAAGTGTACGCGCCAATTATTTATTTTTATTTTTTATTACCACCCTGGAGTGAATTCCAAACTACTACTTATTAAGCATTCAAGTTCATGTACCGGTACTTATTGGAATAAGTCATACTAGTTCCGGAGTGACCACAATTACACCAGTTGCGAAATGACGAAGTATAACTCTAAACACAACCAATATTCTTGTACTAAATAAGAACGCGCAAAGATGGCGCGATAGTAATTGTTAATAATAATAATAAAATAAGAACGCTTAAAACGTAGAGGTAGCGCGAACTGAAAATTAGACGAATATAAATGTAGATGTTAATCATCTAGTTGTGGATTCAAAAAATCCAACTTTTCATTACTCCAAAGGTTTTCCATGCAATTAGTAAAATATTTAATAGAAGACGGAATGCAATTCAATAATAGAATTTAAATTACATTAAATGAATAAATTAGCAACAAAATACATTTAATTACATTTAGGCGCGAGCACATAGTTTTTAAAAATAAAGAGAAAATTACAAAAATGTTTTAATTCGCAAGAAAATGTTTTTCATTCATAAACTTTTAATTACTCTTTTAACTTATTCAAAACTGGTGGCTTATTATCTTAACACCTTGTAAAAGGCTCGAAATATGTAGTAGTATGCTATTACAGAATGTTGCAATTTATACAGGATTTTTTGTAATTTGACGCTAGAATAGCCACATATGTAAGTGACGAAAAAGAGGTGTGTATCAGAAAGTATTAACAAATCATAAAATGTACTTTCAATTTTTAAGGCATCGGAAAGGGCACAATTAATTAGTATCTACCTTATTTATTTTGCTATAAAATTTTGTAACGCTTACCATGTGTCACTCTGCACTAATAAAATCTGCTATTCACTATATACATTTATGTAATTGGCGGGTGTTTTGGGTGTTTGGCCGAGCTCCTCCTACTATTTGTTGTGTGCGTCTTGATGTTGTCCCACAAATGGAGAGCCCCACAGTTTCAAGCCGACTTCGAACGGCAAATATTTTTTATAAGGAGCTTTTTCATAGCAGAATACATTCTAAATAAAACTACAAATAAAAAATTAAAAATTTTAAATACTGCACTCAACCTACATGTAAATAGTTGATGCAATGATGTTTTTTGAAAACTACCATCTCTAGTGCAAACGAAGAGAAGAAGATCAGAAAATTGATATGACTCCAAAAAGAGTGAATTGGAGTTTTTCAAAAAAAAAAACTATTGATGGCATGTTTGTTATCCATATTCAGATACCCACTGAAACAGCTTAGGTTCCACAAATGAAGCAAAAGCTTTCAGTGGTTTTTTTTCTATAGTCTTTCTTATGATCATTACACTCATTTTCTCCATATAAAAAGAAGTTGTAAGTTATATCCAGCGAGCATAAAATTGCATCTGCATCAAACATTTTTCTAAGAAACCCAACAATTAGAGAGATATTTGATGGCTTAGAAATTGAAATTTTTATAGTTGCAATTGTTTTACACCTTTCTGTTGATTTTTCTAAAAGGCAAAATTTTATAAAATTTAAGAGAAAGTTTTAGGCATGAGTAGAGGGGGTAAAAGAACATTCTCGATATTAAAGTACCCTTGCTCTTAACTTAAAATTTTGAGTTCAAACTTGCGTAAATTTTGCTTTTAAATGTTTTACGTAAATTTTGTCTATATAAGTTTGGAGGTAAGGTTATTAATTTGTTTTTAAATCATATGTTCTTAATATATACATCGTATTCTGAAAATTGTATGATGAATTCTCGTGAACACGCTTGAAATGGCCTATAACGATATTTGGACTTCACCGTCGTAGCCGAATAGCTTGGTGAGTGACTACCATTCGGAATTCAGAGAGAACGTAGGTTGGAATCTCCGTGAAACTATCTTCCGTTCATCTATCGTGAAAATATCTGCCGTTCAGAGTCGGCTTGAAACTGCAGGTCCCTCCGTTTGTGGAACAACATCAAGACGCACACCCAAAATAGTAGCAAGAGCTCAGCCAAACACCCAAAAAGAGCTTACGCGCCAATTATATATATATATATTATATATGTATATGTATATATACTATTCTTCAAAAACTGATAAATAATCTAGGAGCTTACTGAGGAGGATACTGAGCTTATATATGGAAATAGGAGGTTAACCTCCCCAAATAGGCAATAACGCGAGGCGTGGGGACAAATTATCGAAAAAAGAAAAATGGTAATATAAACAAAATAATATTATTATAACAACAGAAAAAAGGAAGATTAAGATTAAACTTCACATGGAATAACTTTTTCGAAAAGAGGGAAATAAAATTACATGTGAAATGGAAAATATTTCAATCAGTCTGTTGAGCTGTCCAAGGTTCTGCGGCGCAGTTATGGGAATACTGCATGTTTGAAAATTTTGACAAATTACAACTGCAGCTCAGAAATAAAGTTTAAGTTCCCAAATTGTTCGCCTACTTATGCTATTTATTTAGAAACAGTTATCGACTATGGTCCACTTTTACAGGCTTGCATTACATTTAAATTTTATCCAAAAAATATAGTTTGCATATGAAGCCTTGAGGGTTACGTCAAAAAAAATGTTAAAAAGAAATGTTTTCTGGGCTATGATTTTAAATCAAATAGAATTGACTTACTATTTCAAATGGGACGGAACGGTGTTATAAAAAAGTATTAATCCTACTAACAGGCAAAAAATGTGGAATAGAGCACGAAACAGTACAGATAAAATATATAAATAACTGGACGATAGTGATGATCAAAGTTATTTTAAGAATAAGAAATTTAAAAATTTCAATTTTTAAAGCCAGAAGTGCATTATTACATTATGCTTCACGACCTTTACAATTAAAATTGTCCTTTATGTAACTTAAAGAAGAAGAAAAATTAAACATTTTCTCGGACGGTGCCCAATATTTAAACACTGCCGCTGTACTTTCTTTCGAAAGGCCGTCCTCAGTAAAACCGAAATAGTTCATGTCGAAAATAGTGTAAATGATGTTGAATGGAAAATTTGTATAAATTGTATCGCCGGTGCTGTAAAGTGAAGACAATTTATTAAGGGTAAATAGTTATGTAAATAAATATCTACCCAATTTTCAGGGCCAGACGATTTTAAAGTCATTGCTGTATGTTCATTTGAATGTTGTAAATAGTTCAGTGCAAAATAAATTAATCTATCTATCTATAAAGCTTTATCTCTTTCTAAAAGCAACCCTCGACATCAATTTCTAAATCATCTTTTCAGCGCGAAGTAGGTGGATTTTGATTCATATTCAAATTTTTGAAGAACTTTGAAATGTTATCATTCGAAGAGCTGGTATAAACTACCGCCAAACAGCTGCTACTAACAGTGTCAGGTTCATAGAGTCTACGACGTATTTGGAAAGAAATACTTTTGATAAGTGTCAAAGAAAAGTTGTGATTAGTACTAATTTTTTTTTTAATTTTTGTCACGTGTAACACTTTTGTTCTATTTTAAGAAATGATTAATAATATTACATAAAACGAACAATTATTACAATAAAAAATAAATTCTTTTCACTATTAATTTAGATTTCTTTGTATGTAATTTCCCACTACGCACACAAAATCAGGAACAATTTCACCGCTACATCAGAAAATTTTCAATGCCACTATTTATTTCGTTTATGTAACTAATTCAAGTGTTTCGCATACGAAAACTTTTAGGAAATCATACACCATTTTATCAAATTTTGTATGCAGTAGGAAGCTTCAAAGTGCAATCTGAAAAAAATTTGAAAAACTCATGTCCATTATTTAGGTGTTAGGTTAAGGGGATGGGGAGTTGAAGCGGCTACCTTTCGAAAGTTAGCAAATAAGAATAATCCTTTATCTATGTATAAGTACAGATATTTTATTTAGACGGATGACAGTTGGTTTTTGTTTTCCAAATACATATATGTATTTTTTTATTCGATTAATATAACGCTTTAGGAAACATGAAGTTATAGCAAAATATAAAAGTTTTAAAATTAAAAAAACCGTAAAAGTTGTGTACGAGTAGAAAAACGTTTAGTGACCTTTGTTATAGAAGACCAATTCATACACAAAGTGGATTATCCTCAGAAAATATCCAAAAAGTGTATGATTTCATAAACTATAATATTAGATCTCCTGTAAAAGTCGTACAGATAGAATTGCGAATTCTTTAGCAACTTAAGCAACTTTAGGAAACATTTTGAGCCGGTCTTAAAGTCTTCATTATCTCCTCGGTCAATAGTTTCAAAAATGAAATTATTTCGTTGCACCATTAGGCGCGTTTGCCTCATATGCCACTCTGCGACCATAATTTTCCCCCAAAACTGCACTAAAAATGGAAGGACGACATTTTGAAGCCATTTAAGCTGCCAACATTCCTTAAAAAGGCACGCATAGATTGCTTGAAAAATTGTGTATCGAAACAGTTGTCACAAAATGCACGCTGTTTTTTTTTGGAATAGAGGGCGCATAATAATACAAGTATTTACATAAGCACACCACTGTCGACTGCTCAGACCAAGCTTCTGGTGGGTGAGTAAAACCGATATGAAATAAAATGATCCGAAAGTTTATTTTAACAGCGTTTCCATGATTCCCATTGCAGAAATGAAAAAAATATTTTCAACAAAACCACCTGCCTTTGGGAGACTGCTGTATGACTGCCATTGGAGAGGAATTCAATTTCATTTCGGTGTAAGAGTAGCAATTTATTATTTTCACCAAACTTTTGTCGCTTCTTGGTAAAACCAAAACTCCCCATTTGATTTTTCCAAGATTTCGGCATTTGTGAAGGGGAAACGCGCAACTTAAGTGCCCATTTTCATTCAGTTTTGCTGAGCAAACAAAAACATCCTCAACGAATAATCGTTCAAACGTACTTGAATATGCAAAATACAAAAAAACAAAAAATAACCACCATCAAGTTTGTACATACTTACGTAAATAATACCATGGCGTGAGCTCATAAATAACCATATTTCCCGCTGTCTAAGATATACCAACTACACACACAGTAAAAGTGGAATGACAAATGATATTTTCCCTTTTTCGGGTTTTTTGAAAACAAACATTTTATTTCAACCAAGGCTATCTATTTTTTGGGGGAATTCGCGAGCGCAAACAAAATCTACACACACACACACACACACACACAAAATATTCATTTGTTGGTAGTACTAATAACGCAAAAACAAAAACACATTAAAAGCAAATTTCAAAGATAAAAATCATCCGCTTATGGAGTGCAAGTAGAGTGAAGCGAGAATATTGTGGACATCTTTGTGCATTTCCTTTTTCTATTTTAGTATGTAGATATATTTTATATATTGAGTGAAGAAAAAATTCAGCTATTTTTTTTTTTGTTTTTTCTCGATTATGAAATTAACATTTGATGTTTTTGCGAATGAGGAGGTTTTAAAATGTCTAATGCATCTACAAAGCTGCCATCGCAGCAATGGTATATAAGGAGACTAAAAAACTCCCCCTCGTTTGGAATCGCTTTTGCATTACTTCAGAATGGCGTTCAATCGTCCTCATTACAAGGTCTATGCTTGCGTGCACGAAATCACTGATGATTTCCCACGTTTCCTCGCTATGTGACCAACTACATTCTCTAGCGCTCGACGTTCTATTTTGAACAGGTATTTCTGGAAATAGTCGTTTCCCGAATATAAGTTGTATAAAAATTTACTTCACCGAAGTTCCTGCTGAACCATGTAGCGACGTCTTTATCAGCCTAACCGTACATCTGCCGCCTATTTCATTTCTCCAGCGGTCTTGCTATAGTCTTAGCGTTTCGTTCTTTATTTCTCGCTCAACAGGTTTGCTAAATCCTTCTGCCATCCATTCGTTCTTTAATGCAAATTGTGCACAACTTTTTACTCACAAAGGTAATAAATCTATTGAACCGTTTACCACATGAACTGCTGGCCCTGATACTGCGCGGTAGGTAGGCACAATTCCCATAGATGCCGTTCGATGTGCCGATGCCAGGAGCTTCCACCGGGGCTTTGTTTTTAGCGCATTTGCCCACAGTTCAGCTCCGTATAAGAGTACGTAGAGCGTGGTAGCCATCGTATTACGACTTGGGTGAACTTCCTATGAGCTTCTTCAAGGTTTGGTAATGTGATGACTGCGGCGATATCCTCTGCAATATCCGATTAGAGAGATAATATCAGGTGCTTTTAAGTATATTGAATATCTCGTGGTAGCTGATGTTCCGGAGGTCGGGATCAAGAATTGATTCTTGCGCGCTCCGCATGAGAACCCTCTAGTCCTCCGGCATTATCTATGGCCCTGGCAAGTCGAGGCTTGTTCAGTCTTTCAAGAAACTTCCCCGCTGTGTCGCGCACGCATAACGACCGTTGTTAGAATATAACATATGATGTTAGTCAACCGATTAAGATCCAATATTTTCACTGGCTAATTTTCAATTCCTGGGCAATAAAAAAAGTGCCCGCATGCCTGCGCAATTCCACTATTTCACTGATTTTATCGGCATTTGCGATGCCGCTTTTGCGACTTCATAGAACCAAGAAGGAATTACTAAAACCACCGCTCTGTTGTACGGAAGAATCTATTGAACTGCAACACACAGTTGGTTTTACGAAATATAAAACTTCCAGAACTTTTGACTTCACCTAATATATACTGTCCCCATGAATGAGTGTGCTATGTGTGGTTGTAAGTGTTTTGCCCCCGTTTGTTGCTCTTTCTTTTGCCTCTTTTATTATCTTTCTAATTTTCCTTTCAATAGCTGCAGTAAAGCAATCGCAGACATCTGCTTCCAGCATTAAATATACAAGTATATGTAATATTTTTGGATATGCGTTGCGTATACGTAACATTTTATAAGCGGAGCGACGACCAATATTTGCTGACAGAGAAAAATTACAAATTGTAAAGCAGATGTGCGATGCTCTGGCAAAAATTATGTTTTTGCCACAATGCAGTGTATGCAAATACAGTACAGTAAGTGCAAACAAATATATCAAACAGCTGGTTTAAGCAGAAATGGAACGGACAAAAAATCGTGTATATAGGTACAATTTAATTAATTTTCCTATTAATCAACTACCAGTATTTCGACGAGTTCCACGTAAAATTGGTGAAGCCGTCAAAGCAAGCATTCGCTTCAGCGGTAACCTTCTTCAGTAGATTCACATCTATTTATCTGCCATTTTCTCAAATTTGACAAAAATAAATTATAATGAAATAATCACAAGGGACCGAGTACTGAGAATATGATAGACGAACAACCAATTAGTGAATAATAAATAAAATATGGCAGGTTGATGCTGCTGCCAAACAAAGACATTTTGGTAATTTGTTGATTTATTTGGTTTTTTTTTTTTGCCGTGGGGAAGGTGGATGTCAAAAGACGTATACCACTAAAAGCTGTAGGTCACATTGTCACTAAAATTTCTGAGCCAAGGTTTAAAAAATTGTTTTTTGTTCGTCAGCAATTAACGTTCAGCTAAAGGCACAGTGATGGCTGGCAAGTCAACCTATCTAACGCGATTAATTTGTGGCTGAAATCATTGAAATCTCATGCCCTCTTAATGGCAACATCATTGTATTATGGGTGGAGGTATTCATTATGACTGTAACAACAGCGGAACTATTACACAGAGGGCAAAAGTGGAGTGAAGCGTGCAATGAACTGGTACTCCTCGCTTGCATTTATATATAAACATTTGTGATATATCTAATAAATAATAATTCGTATTTTTCGAATTCCAGTTGAAAACACACATGTTGATTTTGTGTCTTAATTTGACTTGGAAGTTATATAAAAGTGAAGTGATTGTAGCTCTTCGTGATTTAGGAACCAGCATTAACACCGATACCAATGCCAGCATTGAAATTCAATCGACAATCTCTCTTGCCAACAAGTCCTGATTTAGACTAAGTAGATAATTGAGTAGCGAAGCCCTATCTTGACGAATTAAGGCTCTAATTAGGCACTTCTTAATGTATAGTATAAAAGCTTGAACGATGGAACATTCGATGTCCTCCCTTGGAGCGGTTGAGAGAGATATTCTATTTCACATAGAATGGATATAAATGCTCCGGCTCTGAAAGTATTCGATGCTGTACTAGCTGGTGATAGTAGTGGTAGAAAAGGCCTCCTTTGCATTGGTTAAATCAGGTGGAGAGGGACTTGGCTTCACTTGATGCATCCAACAATAATTTGGAAGTTATTCACGAGTATCCTGTGACGCACCACAATCAAAAATATTAGGTTTCATATACTTCAACACACTGATGATTACAGGTAGAGCCAGATGCTTGGATGTAACCAAATTTCTGTCAAGCTTAGGCAAAGTTCATTTAAGAGCCATTGTGGGCTTAGGTACATGATCTTCGCCTGCGGATCGGCCTTAAATAGGAGGGATTTCACTATATTAGAAATGGAAGTATGTTTGTCTTTCCATACCTATACTATGTATTTATATACTGTTAGACTATTATAACTAACTTTCACCCTTGTGCTCTAACATGTTCCGGATATAAAAAATGGAATTTAAAAAAAATGTATATTCAAATTCAACTCATTCATCAAACCTACGCGTGTTTACGCATATACGTACTTGCGGTTTCAAGCGAAGGAAGGCAAAAATGAATCAAAAATTTCAGTAACCTTGAAATTATGGTACATACAAGAAAATTCTCTGCTGCTGCATACGCGTATTAAAATAATACTACGGTCTATTGAGTATTTTTATGTTCAGGTAAATATATTTCATGTTCACACAATTCGGAAAAGTTTGCCTAATCATTTTTTATTGTTTTATGTGTACACAATAACTTTGTATCGATGCTGAAAGATATTATGGTTGCGTCATCAGAGAAGCTATTAACATAAATAAATTACCACACATAAAAACACATATATGTACATAAGGTGTGGCTATTATGTAACTTTACTGACGTTATAAAGCATTTTATTTTGATTTCTTCAAAATGTACTTATTTTCATATATAAGGTACACTCATACTTTACCAACACAACACTTCATGCAATACTTGGATTTCGCAAAACAATACTGAGCGCTCCTCTTCGGTCGCTTCTTTAAGATGCTTACCTCTTTTTCTTTCACAGCTTCAACGGATTTAAATCTCATTATATTTAAATCACTTTTCACATTCAGAAGCTGATAAAAGTATAACGTGACAAGATGTGGCGGATAGTCTATCAAAGTGATGCAGCCTAACCCTTAGCATAGTTTTTTTCTTCGTTTTGCTTAGCTAGGGACTTAAATTTCTTTATTCCCTATACAATATGTGAGTTATGAATCATTCATGCACACAACTTGAGAGAAAAAATAGCTTCTCTGTGAATGATCAAATTTATTGAACGAAAAGCAAAATCAATATTTTAAACCTTGCACAGGTTCGAATCTCCGGCCATGAAACACCAGATGCTAGAAAAAGTTTTTTCTAACAGCGGTTGCCCCTCGGCAGGCAATGGGAACTCCTGAGTGCATTTCTGCCATGAAAAAGCTTCTCATAAAAAATAATTTGCCGATCGGAGTCAGCTTAAAACTGTAGATCCATCCATTTTGGGACCTACCAAAGTCAGATAGGCTGATACTGTTCTATTTTTATTTTTGTTTAATTCATTAAATTTCAACATCGCTATTGGCAAAAAAAAATTGGCCAGCCTATTTTCATAAACCTTTCATGAGTATCAAGCAAAGTGTGCCACAGCAAATACAGATCTATGCATTTTTACAATATTTAAAAAAGTTTGTCTGTTTCTGGCTAACTCCAAAAGATGACCAATATTTTGAACTCCAATCCATTGACGTACATTCCGCAGCTACCCCAAATGAAGCGCTGGAAGCTCTGATCAATTTGCCTGCACTAAATCTCGTAGGGAAATACTTGGCCGCCGCCCCGGCGCTTAGACTCAAAAGTATGGGGCTATGGAAAGAACGGTGGTTGGGCCACGCCTGTATTTTGCACAGTCTGGCCAGTCACAAACAAGAACTAGACTATTCTATTCCTAGACTCACCTTCGACAATCACTTCAAGACGAGTATACCGTCAATGGTGCCTATAGAACATGTCCCACCGCTGCGCTCAACGTTATTCTCCACTTAATTCCTGTGGATCTGCAGGTTAAATCCCTTGCTGCTCAGAGTGCTATTAGTCGGAAGGAGTTTGGCCTTTGGAGACAACCTCCTGTAGGACATAGCAGCATCTTGAAGCAGATCTCCCCTTCCTTCTCTGATATTCGCACCGACCTCTCCATCCGCAAACTGTGCTTTGAGGGTTGCGCTAGGGCTATCTTTCCGAGCAGGCAAGGTTGGAAAGAGGGGAGAGTTGGTGCGGATATAGATGCCTCTGTTTTCACTGACGGATCCAAAATGGAGTCTGGAGTGGGAGCGGGGGGTCTACTCTAAATCAGCTAGCGTTTCGGTCTCCTATAAACTGCCGGAGACAAGCAGCGTCTTTCAAGCAGAGGTCTTCGCGATCCTGCAGGCATGCAAAATGCTTCGGGATCGCTGTTGGGAGGGAGACATAAATATCTTTTCCGATAGCCAAGCTGCAATCAAGGCACTGTCGTCGCCGTATTGCAGCTCTCTTCTCGTGAACTCCTATAAGGAAGAACTTAAACGCCTCGAACGTGCAGGAAACATTTCTCTCATCTGGGTTCCTGGGCACTGGAATATAGAGGGAAATGAAATTGCCGATGAGCTTGCCAGGAAGGGGGCGGCAGAACCGGATCCAGCTGTCCTCTTCTCAGACATCGGTATCCCCTTGGCCGTCGTTAAAGGGAAACTACACAACTTCTTTCTAAGAAAAGCGCAAGACAGATGGAGGTCTGTCTTATCGTGTGCCATTTCAAAAGCACTATGGCCCCAATACGATAAAAACAGAACGCTTAAAGTGATAGGAACCCCCCGCCATTCAATTTCCAAACTCATTGCGGTGATTACTGGCCACTGGGTGATCGGCACTCATGCGGAGAAGCTTGGAATTCCGTACAACCCCCATTGCAGAAGCTGTGGGGATCCTGCAGAGAAAGAGGGTGTGGAACACTTTCTCTGCAGATGTCCGGCTTTGGCGGCTAGGCGCTTGAGATTCCTTAGCATGCCCTTTGGGGATGACTTGATGAAATTCTCCAGCCTAGATCCCTTTTCTCTCCTCATCAACAGCACTGGATGGCTGTAGACGGTTTTATCTCCTCCCTTAATCCTTTCACAGGTACCTGGGGTACTCTTGCCATCTTACCTACATACCTACCTATACCGTCAATAAGGGAGTGACGCTAAGGCCATGGAGAAGGGGGGTACTTAATTTTTTATACGGATGGTTCCAAGCTAGTGGAACTAGTGCCCATCGATTTATTAGACTGATCAAATTGACCATATAACTTGTACCCGCGGCGGACATGTGCCAGATATCATATACAAAAATAAATGTAATGAAATATAGTATTTCTGTTCAGTATTCTCATTTTAAATTCTAAAGCTCTGAAAAAACACCCGATACTTCGTTGCGCTTCAACAGATAATCGTAGGCGTTAATTTGACTCAAAATATCATTTCGCGACAATTTGTGTAACATCCATATAACGATCTTCTTCTCGAGACTAGCCTTACGCAAATGAATCTCAACGGTTTTTAAGCTAAACTTCAGTACCTTGGCAATGTACTAATAAGTGCTCACAGGTTGGTCCGACTACGATTTCCATGATTTTATCGACGTTTTTAACGATTGACCTCATCTTCAACGTTCTTCGGCAGCTTTGCTGTTGTGTTCGATACTGAGTTGGACCCTTAAACAGTAAACATTTTTTCTGCCGCCTGCTTTATGGATTGTATAATGAGATATTGCTGACTAAAGATATCTAGCGGAAAATGTTCAATTTATTTTCTTTAACGGTGTCAAAAACGAATTAATGGTGTACTTATTGTCCTTCTTCGTCTGAGAATACCACCATTGAAATTTTCCAGTGAATGCTATTCAGTTCTACAAAGTTAACAATTTTCAGATTAAAGAAATAAGTATGAAAATTACCCGCACAGATAAGTAATATTGAATTAAAAATATACACAATTCAATTTTTTTATATACTTTTAAAGCCAATATATATAGTAAGCAAAATAGATTAACGAAACCAAAGCAAGACTGAGTCTTTTCGAGGCTCTATGCTTCCGAGTTGGAGTGAACAAGGAAGAAAAGAAAAATATATAGTAAATATAGTCTATGCAAGTTTTTTAAATAATTTAGGTCAACTTGAGACCGAATTTGGAAACGTCAAGCACTGTAAAAAAAATGTTTCCATTTAAAGACTAAACGCAGGATGGTGGAATTTTATACAGCTTTTTCTCTTTCGTAAGTGGTATCCCGCATTCTTGTCTCTTTTTGGCTGCTGCACAGTGTTATAAATTTTTTTTCTGACAATCTATTGCCATATATAATTGCTGTATATATGATATGATATTGCTGATTATATGATATTGACAAAAATTTTAGAACTATAAACTATTAACTACATATAAGTACATACAGAAAAATATACATAAAATAAGCGGTCGTTAAAAATTGTTTCTGTTTTCTTGATTGGATTATGCTAGTCTTGCTGCTGCTCGACTAATTAGTACTACTTATGCTACATATATCCTCACAAAACAGCAAACGCAGCATCATAAACATTGTAAGTAAACAATAAAATTGGCAAGAGCCATAGCAGCAGCACCATCGTCACATATGTAGCTTAGCCATCACAGTGAGAGCAGACAGTAGGCGAATGATTAAGTGAATAAATAATATAACGATAACCTTTCTGCCCTTTTTTCACCAGCTACTAATAACTTAATAAATAAAATAACTGCAACGATAATGTAGCGTTTTAATTGAAAATAATCGTTTCACTCTATTGCCGCTATTGCCTTTGATATCGTTAATGTAGAAACTTGGCTACTTATCTGCTGCGGGTCAGTTTTCGTATTTCTAAATAATTACTAATGGTCAACGATTATTAAAGCATAAGTAATACGTTCATGTTTTCGTTCATATATAGGTACAATGCGCTGCATTTCAATGAAAATTAACGAGCATTCTGATTAAGAGGGCGTTCATAGATCAGTAGACTGGAAAGAACAACGCTGACTTTCTTAGTACTCAGGAATAGTTAACCATTATATAATACTTACTTGAGGAATGTAAGGAGAGTGAAAAGGGAGAGGAGGGAGGTTTTATTTAATAATTCAGTCCTTTGCAAATTTCTTTGATTTCATATCAGTCGAGCAAAAGCCAGATAAACAAATAGAATCTTCAGTATTGTCGGCCTGACTCCGAAATTAGAGATGCACTTCAGTTGCTCTTTGCCAGTTTTGCTGACGACATCCCTTATCTGACCAACATTCCCCACTAAGCTTGAGCTTATACTTGATCTCTGTTCCCATAAAGTGATTCGCAGATCGGCAGTTTGGAAATATTCTCACATCAACCAGTTAGTTTACCTGAGGATCTCCATGAAGTTCAAATCAATTTAGAATAGCGATGGTATTCAGCGTAACTTATGTCTCTAGACAATTTTTGAGGCTGTATGAGCATTTTATTGTACTTTTATGGCAGACTTAGGATAGTTGTCTAGTTCTTCCAAGATTAGCTAGTTCTTTCAAACATCTTCACAGCTAATAGTATTAATGCCTTTTTATAAATTTTATGCAATTATTCACCCAATAGGGAGATTCAACCGTGAATATCACGTTTGCCCGATTCCGTTATTTTATTAAAAAAGAGTAAAAGAGTTTTATGATATTTTTTTAACTTTTTGAATACTTTTCATGCGATTTATGTGGTTATAATAACGCTTCCTTTTTCCCTTACTCCAAAATAGTGCATGCATTAAAATTAGAAAAACCACTATAGATACCTAAGTCTGAAAATGATTAATTTCATCTAAATTTTAAAAAGAAGTTATATAAACTTGGATAATCCCAAGATGCATAATCATATGCCGATATATCAGTACGCGATAAAGGTAAAAGCTCATAAAACTTTACCTTAACATCTATTGGCTAATGGAGAAACACATTTTCATTAATATTATCATTTACAAAGATAAGATCTACCATTTTGTTTCATTGACTGAATATTCCATTAATTTGCCTGCTTATCATAATTATTACAGCATCTAAAAGTTGAGTATCCTCTAAGATCTTTACAGATAGAACAGTAATAGTTTCTATATGCGCTTTATATATCTCTGAGTTGCTATTTGGCGGAACATACACAAAGCAAAGTTGATCGAGCACTGAGTCGCCATATTTGAGTGTCACTTAGGCAAACCTTCTTTTGGCCTTCCTCTTAAGCAACCAGTTTTAGCAGCATCGCGGTAGTTTAGAAAAATTTCGTAAAGATTTAAACTGAAGAATTCTCTGTCATAAAAATCCGAGTTTATCCGGCTTATCAATGCAAACCTGAAACACAAAATTGAATTTTGTTCTTAAGGGGGGGCCCTCATTTAGACGGTCGAAAAATGCATCATTTTTGGGAATTTTTTTCTCAGGTAAAATAACTTCAAACGTTTTGTAATTCATAAAGTACTTTAATAAATGTCTTGACTGTCTACAAAAATTTTCGGAGAAGAAAAAAAACATTTTAAGTATGGAAATATACACCTCGTCCATGGCACCTCATTCTATCTGTGTACATTCTAGCGCTCTGAATTTTTTTCTGAAATAAAAAAACCAAATTTTTTTTAAAACTTTAGGATAATACCTTCGATGTGACATTTTGATTTAAAAAAAAATGTCGAAATTGATATTTTTTACCCAGTTTTATGTTAAAAGTGATTTTTCATGCATAAAAATTGACTTTAAAATTACAAAAAATATGAAAATCTTTTTTTTTTTAAAAAACACTTAATGTCACATTGAAAACAATTTAATTATCTTTAAAATGAGCTATTGTAAAGCCTGATTGGTGCAATACAGCGTTCTCAATTGTGTACACAAAATCGAAAAATGATGTTTCGAGAAAAACGCGTTTAAAGTTTTGGATACAGGCGATCAGGCCACCCGTCGCGTCCTGTTAAAAATTTTGTCACTCCTTCAAAAATACAGATATCGACTTGAAATTTTGAAAGTATATTCTTAAATAGTTGTAGAATAGATTAAAATTATTTCCAAAAAATCGATTTTTTTGACCCGATAAATGAGGGTCCCCCCTTAAGCCGGGAATGCTAAGATAATAGGCCTTCATCTTATCAATACACTCAGTATCTTCTCTACTGTCATTCAAAGTTCCTCCTTGCTTTTGAAAAAACGAGATGTCCTTATCTTTGTAAAGTATAAATGAAGTATGAGTTATGAATTCAATATTTTAGCAAAATATTTTACTGAACTGCCTAACTTGGTTAGTTTGTGCGTGTGATTTTCTACTTGGTTGTCTTTTTTACCAAAGCAAAGCCATGGAGATAGTTTATATCTGACTATATTAGGAACAAAATATAATTATAAGTATATACAAGTATATACTTTTGTTAAATATTTGGCCGAGCTCCTCCTCCTTTTTGTGGTGTGCGAATTGATATTTTCCATAAATGCAGGGACCTATAGTTTAAAGCCAACTACGAATGAGGAGTAGCTTTTTCAAGGCAGAAATACATTCTGAGGTTTGCCATTGTCTGTCGAGGAGCGACTGCTATTACAGAAAAACATTTTCTATCAATTGATGTTTCGTGTCTGGGGTTGCGACCCTGTGCACTACCGAATTGTAGTCACACACCAACCCATTCGACTACGGCGGCCAAAAAGTGTAGTTTAGTGCAAGTCATATAAAAGACATTTTGGATTAATTTTATTTTCCCGCTGAAACAAGTTCCCAGTATACTAATTTCTTCCTTGGAATCGAACCCCTAAC
The DNA here is from genome assembly GCA_037575425.1 of Anastrepha fraterculus. NCBI lineage: Eukaryota > Metazoa > Arthropoda > Insecta > Diptera > Tephritidae > Anastrepha > Anastrepha fraterculus. Next base: position 96,433 of record JAYXIM010032443.1, read on the forward strand.
CCTTCCACAAATATTCGATGTACAACATTTCAATGTTTGTAACTTCAATTTATTTTATTATTATTTTTACTACTACTAGCCGACTTTTACCTTTAGCTCCTTTAAAGCTCTTGCAGCTACTTGTAGGAAAACTCACAGAATTTGAGGATGTTATGGCACTTTAAATTTAATTAAACTCGAACGATTGTACATAGTCCGTGATTAGGCGTCAAAAGTCAAATAAAATATGTTTGGCGGGTGGATGGGCTATTACATAAGTTTAAAACCGCAAGTATATACTTACATATACATATATAATTGGTGAGTACACCCTTTTTGAGTGTTTGGCCGAGCTCTACTATTTGTGGCGTGCGTCTTGATGTTTTTTTTTACAAATGTAGGGACCTGCAGCTTCAAGCCGACCCTTTTCATGGCAGAAGTTCACTCGGACTTTTGCCATTGACTGAAGAGGAGCGATCGCTATTCGAAAAAACATTTTCTTTATTTTGGTGTTTCACCGAGATTCGAACCTAGGTTCTCTCTAAATTCCGAATGGTAGTCACGCACCATACCATTCGGCTACGGGTGTCGCTAGTAAAACCGTAAGTAGCAAACGAAAAATACTTAAGTATTTAATGTTATTAAAACTTGTATTACAAACACTTGCTTCTGCACTTGCAAACATGCGCATACATATAAGTATGTATGTAAATTTGTAAAGTACCAACGAAACCAATCAAAATGAAATTAAAATAATTCTGAAGCTATTCAGCTCAAAGTTTGTCCCTACAATTTTACACTTAAAGCTTATGCAGGGCGGGAAATGAAGGCGAGTGAAGTGAAAATAAAGTGTCTGCATTTCACTCACACCGCTTATGATTTAGATAATATGATGATACATTTAAATTTGCATTTATCACTTATTTATTCATTCCTCTTTTCATTTCTTATATTCTTACGTCTGCTTGCGCGGCTTTTATCCTACGAATACAATACCAATTCGAACTGTAAGCTGTCAACTTGTAAAAGATGTTTGATATATGAAACATTTTATGCACATACGTGCATACATTTAGGCGCACGTATGATTGTACTTGTCTGCTCTTGACATCTGACATTAATAGCGATAAATATACAATTAAACTCAAATTTTGTTCTTAGAACGCATTAAAGTGGAATTGAAGCGAAAAATATTTTGGATTGTCACATAAAGTGGGTAGCCAAGAGTTTAGCACGATCCTAAAATTGAACACTTAACAAGGGACGCTACACTTTTCAACAATGCGTTGAAACTCTTAAAATGTATTATCAAAATCATTGCTCTATTCACCCACAATTCCGTGCACAGCATTCAATTTATGGTATTCGCCTAAAATGAACGGTATGAATCTCATAAACATGTGGTTTCCACAGAATGGCGTCAATTACCATACGGCAAAAGAAGCATTGAATTAATTGGATGAGAAGTTCGAGGACTTCGTCATCTGTCGAAGTCTATGCAAGCAGACTACAGACGATTTCTGCCCTCAAGGTCAACATGACCAGCGTTCTTTGTGGAACTGAAACCCATTTATCCCAAGATATTGTCCAAAGCCATGCACTGGAATGGGCCACCTATAGCCATATGAATACAAAAATATTGGAATATTACTTCAACTGCTTGTTTATTTAACTTCAAACTTCGATCATTCTTAATAAAAAACCCCTACATAATAAAAGTAGGGTAGCATATCTCTAAGATTTATTCTAAATTAACTCAAATGCACTTACATATAACGGGATTTGCAAATAGGTATTTCGGAAGTTGTCAAAATAAGAGACTTTTTTTGCTCCTTCTGAAAAAAAAAATTTGGTAATATAAAACAAGGTAGGAAATACAAAATATTGGAATTGTTAAAATAAAAAAAATAAAAATCTTAAAAAAGCATTAAATGTTATTCAACAATTAAAAATTTATTGAAATAAAACAAGTAAGGAAGGCTCGAACGAACTTTATGTACCCGCGGATATTTCAGTAAAATTAAATTTTTGAAATTAAAACCCTCATGAAAAAGGAGAATTTATGCTTGTGACATCAAAGATTATGTTAGGTAAGCCTGGTTGGCATTAAGCCACGCATAGACCTTTTGGTTCCTAGTGATACCAGATGGAGACCGACCTCTATGAATACTGAAAGTAGACATCATGTAGAATGTCAGCGCTTTTGGTGAGTCTAAGCAGAGCTGGGAGATCCGCTTTCGAGACGTCCTTCAGATCCTCAAACAGTGGGGCTCCCAGGCATTTTAAACGCGTTTTTAATAACGCCGGACAAACGCAAAGTTTCCTCAACATCCTCTCTGCATTTGTCGCTGTTAGTAATCCCTATCTTGTACGCATGTGCAACCAATAGATTATTACCTGTATGATCTATGATAGTTTTGCAGTCTTTTCGCGAGAGCGTAAGTACGAATAGAATCAGTTATCTGTCGTTAGTTCTACACATAACTTTTGCTGTTTTGCATGTGATCAGATTAGTCCACCTACATAGCTTCCACTTGCTTTTTCATATAGTTGTCCATTTCATTGTATATTGCTTTCTGCAACATTTTCAATGATTCGGCACACGAAATCCCGTTCAACACACAAAATTTAAGACAAATTCTTAGTTCCATATTTTTATTCATAGTGAAAATATGAGAGCATACCTGCGGTTGACTGATATAATTAAATACAAAAAACAAGCTATTTGACAGATCACGCTCAAACTCTGCGACACTCTAGAGGACAGTTGTACCAACGTTCCAGCGAAAAAATGTATATGTGTAACGCGCACTTTTTAAATTAACAATTCCCGATATTTTTTTGACTGAATGTAAGTCTACTCCCATCTTAAAAATCTGCCACAGTAATAAGAGTAATAAGTTCCAAGTCAGTAATATATTTTTAATTGTTTCCTCCACAGCTTGTTAGTCACCATAATAATAAGACACTCTGTGAGAAGTAACTATACACAGAAATGGATGGGTTCCCCAACAAACTACTTCTGTTCCAGCTGCAAAAACGAAAATAGTGTAACGAGTGCTACTTCCATTTCCATAAATACTTTTTTGAATGCTTATTAAAGCGACATTCAGCAAAGATGCATTCACTTTTTTTTGGCCTTCGTTTAACACATTCAAAGGCTAAATTTTAAGTGAAATATGAGTGAGTTTCCATCCGTTCCCTGCGAGGTAGGAGCCATCCTATCTGTTGCGTCCAACTTAGTATTCGATTAAAATAAGTTAATTTATTCTTCTACATACATGCATAGAACCTACCGGTTTTGGGAAATATGTTTTCAGTATAAACACTTTCATGTTTTTCAACTCTTGTTATTTGTTATAATTTTCTGTGAAAATAAGTAGGCTTTGTTTGAAATGAAATGTGTATATATAGGGAATATTTTGTGAAATAAATTGTGAGAAAAATTGAATTTTGAAGCAACGAGTTTCATTAGTGGGCATTAAGGATACAAGACTCTCCCCGCAACAATTTGTTTGCCGCATACAGGATGCTCCCCGCAACGGATTTGTAGCAGCATATAGGGTTCTCCACGCAACTTTTCATTACCACAACGGATTTATAGCTGCATATAGGATTCTTCCCGTACCAATTTCATTATTGGTCCTTCCCGCATCATTACTATCTTAGCTTTGCTTAACGCAAGTATTCATTACGTATTCAATAAGTATTAATTTCTTGAATAAAGCATTACATTATTGATTGACCGAAAACGTTGTTGTGCAAATTCCCCACTCCCAAATTTACTATGCTTTAACAAAGAGGGCACTATTCCAGATTACAGGGATAATACTACTCTAGTATGTGTAAGTTTGTATATACTTATATATGTATTTGAAGCTACATATCAATATACACATGTGTTCGCAGTAATAACGGCGTGGCAATTGCAAAGTGTTGACTATTTTGATTTAGACTTTATTTAATTTTTTTATTTTGTTATAAAATTATAGCTCAACTCAGAGACTCACACTTTGTATACAATTAAAAAAAATACCACAAATTTTCATCACAATTAACTTTTTAATCAGAGCTTGCAGAAAAATTCTGGTTATGCAGTTGTGTGGACCATTCAACTTTGAAATGATTTGAATGATTGAATTTTTTAAGCAATTTCTAAGCCACTTGAAACATGACCTTTATTACACAAAAATTTAAAGGGCTACAAAACTGCTTACTCGAAAATTTTCTAAAGATTGTTTAAAAAGTTTGTAATTTGGATGAAATATGAGTCCTATGTTACTTGTCACCGTATACGGCTGACTAGTGGTCCGTGTGGTCTTTTCTGCCTCTGATGGGCCACTGTACGACTCTTTTTGAATTCTTTAAAACTCATTTATGATTCCCAATGATCTCCAAAATGAATTCCTCCCCTGGTAAATATATGTATAAATATCAAATAAATCACCATATCATGCATAATTGCTTTTCGCGACGAGCTAGCGGTCGAGTAAAGTCTCACTTCATATGCATATGTCGACAAAAAGTGCTGGCTCGTTATTTGGATCCTCGTGTCCTATTTGACTCTTTTCAGACTTCTGAATTCTAAATGCTCCTTCGGCTTTTGGCACAAGGAAAGTGAATATGAAGAGAAGAAGAAGAAGAATGGGGATAGGAAGAGGAAGTAAATTATACAAAGAGAGGAAATATAAAAACTATTGCAACAACAAAATAATGATGAAAAACTTGAAGAGTATGCCTTACACTTTCTGCCAAACTCTACAAACAGACGAAATACTCACATATTGGACAGCAAAAATGAAGCAAATACAGTTTGTAAAATCTAAAAGCCTTTATTTAGAATCTGAAACACATTAATACATTTTCTATGAGATGCCTACTTATCAAAGAAATAATGCAAACAAATTCGTATTTCCTACTTTAATGCGAATTGATAGCACATTGTAGGTAGGTAGGTAAAATGGCAAGAGTGTCACAGGCACACTCCAAGTAGCACTTACGTGCCGTTTTCACACCATAATGTGGAATGGTCCTGTGCAAAGAAAAAATTTTGGGAAGAGAAAACCTTCTACAGCCATCCAGTTCTGTTGATGTAGTGAAGGAGAGAAAAGGAATATAGGCTGCAGAATTTCTTCAAGTCATTCTCAAAGGGCATGCTAAGGAATCTCAAGCGCCTAGCCGCCAGAGCCGGACATTTGCAGAGAAAGTGTTCAACAGTCTCTTTCTCTGCAGGATCCCTACAGCTTCTGCAATAGGAGTTGTACGGAATTCCAAGCTTTTCCGCATGAGTACCGATCACCCAGTGACCAGTGAACACCGCAATGACTTTGGAAATTGAATGGCGGGAGACTCCCATCACCTTAAGCGCTCTGTTTCTATCGTATTGAGGCCATAGTGTTTTCGAAATAGCGCACGATGAGACAGACCTCCATCTGTCTTGCGCTTTTTTTAGAAAGAAATTGTGTAGTTTCCCTTTAACAACGGACAAAGGGACACTGATGTCTGAGAGGGGGCAAGCTCGTCGGCAATTTCATTTCCTTCTATATTCCTGTGCCCAGGAACCCAGATAAGGGAGATGTTACCTGCTCGAACGAGATGTTTGAGTTCCTCCTTACAGGAGTACACCAGAACAGAGCTGCAATTCGGTGACGGCAGGGCCTTGATCGCAGCTTGCCTATCGGAAAAAATATTAATGTCTCCCTCCCAACAGCGACCCCGAAGCATTTTGCATGCCTGCAGGATCGCGAAGTCCTCTGAAAAACGCTGCTCGTTTCCGGCAGTTTAAAGGAGACCGAAATGCTGGCTGATTCAGAGAAAACCCCCGCTCCCACTCCAGATTTCATCTTGGATCCGTCAGTGAAGACGGAGGTACCTATATCCGTGCCAACTCTGCCCTCCTTCCAGTCTTGCCTGCTCGGAAAAATAGCCCTAGCACAACCCTCAAATCCCAGTTTGCGGATGGAGAGATCAGTGCAAAGAACAGAGAAGGAAGGCTTTCGCAACAAAATAATACCTTGATGATATCCATGAATCCTCTTCACAAGAGGGAGACTGCGATTTCTAGGCATGTATTCACTATTTTTGTGACGTGGTTGACGATAACTTTGTTGTACCTCTCTTGATACTGTGGCCATTTTTCCTTGAGTCGTCCGCTCCTCTCTCCACCCGTGTTTCATCAAGGGAGCTTGGACTAGATGCAACACTTGGAGGGCTTGGCAAACCTGTTCACGGATGGCTCGAAGTTGAACGGTAGGGTTGGAGGAGGAATATTCTGCATCAGTCTCAAATTCTGGTTGCCGGATCACCGCAGTTTGCTCCAAGGAGAGATAGCCGCAATCAAAGAAGCAGGTGATTGGCTACTTACTTGCGTAATAACTGTTAAGAAGGTAAATATAGCCAATTAGCGCCCTGGGCTCTATTATGGTGCACTCGAAACTGGTCAGAGAATGACTGGTTTCACTTTCGGTTGCATCCGAATTCTTTGGCATAAGGCTAATCTGAGTACCTGGTCATAGCGACAGTGCGGGAAGCTGCGAAGCGAACGAGCTGGCCAGACAAGGGACCTGTGAAGCAGTTTCCCCGCGAAAAGTAACCTGCCTTCTACTTCTGAAAAGATGGGCTTCGCGTCAACTCAGCGAGCGCTGGGCAAGTACACAAACGTGTAAGGTTCTTCTGGCCACGTGTGGAACCGAGTCGCTCGAGAGATATTCTGACGATGACAAAATCTCAGCTTCCAAATTGCGTGGGCGTCGCGAGGTATACATGCCGTGAGACTGGTGAGCGGCTAACGCAATCGCAACTTTTTCACCGTTCGTAATCCACAAATACTCAACCCTCTGTGATGGTTTTAAAAACATCGTAACATATCATCGTATAGAATTATTTCTTCCGCCGCTATTCCGATAGTCGACGTCAAAATCACCGCTTTTGAAACGTTCAACCCACTTCGACAACTTTTAATCTCTTCTGAGCTCGATACACTTCAACATAAGTTTATCCAATTTTTTGACGTCTTCCAAACAATCAGATTTGTCGAGGCTCTCAAATTATAACTTACTAGATACTATACAAATAATCGGTTAATCACCGAAATTTGTTTGTTAATGTTTTAGAAGCAAGAAATTGTCTTAGGAGACTAAATTTGGAGAATATCCTGGATGAGAGATCAATGTGTAATCTAATTCATTTTGTCGTATCCACAAATACTTAATTAATACTTAAAACTACTGTTTAAGCCGTTCTTGGGGGAAAAACCGAGCACTTTTTTTAGCCGATATTTTATCTGTTTTCACACCCCTATGGGAAAAATATATGTATATACAATACTCTAAAAATGTATACTGCTAAAAACTGCTCATTATTGTCATCACAAATACCTGAATATCGAAAGTACTCAGCTGTGTCTTGTGGTGAATGTTCAGCATCAATAGCAGTCACACAGGTATGGTGTAATTTGTTTGCAATGACTGAACTTTTATTACACGCCGGAGTGTAAAACGAAATTAACCTAACTTTTTACGTCTGTACTAATTACAAAGAAACAAATACAATATTAAAATACAATAAATTAGTTAGGCACTTGTGAAGAAAATATGTGGTGCTCATAGCAAAAAGTTTTCTAATGAGTAAATAAGGAAGACGTGCAAGCGACAGATAAAGAGATTTTGCTCTTCATATTGCACATTGCTGGCGTGCCTGTGCACTAGGGTATTATCAATCGACAAAGTGTGTGAGGTGACTAAAGCAATGTGTATGTGGTTAGTTACGCCCTGCAGGGAAAAGCGAAACCAATAAGGAAACCATTTAGTTCAAATCATCATAATCCTTATTTGGCGCTACAGCTCCGTGTAAGCTTTGGCCTGCTGCACAAAATGTATCAATTTGACCCGATCCTTGACTGATTCCTTCCAGTAGTTGACCTTGAGTTTCCTCGTGTCGTCTTCGAGTTCGTCAATCCATCTAGATCTTAGTCTGCCTATTACTATTGTTGCAAATGTTTTAACGTCAATTATTTTTCATTGAGCTCTCGTAGGGTCTATTCTCATGGTATGGTCCAGTCATCTTAATCTTTGAGCTTTGATGAAGCGTACGACATTTTCTACTCCTATAAGTTCTACTCCATCTTATACGCTATTCGACATTGTCTTTGACTGCACCGAAGTCTTTAACTGTCTCGAATTTTTCTCTCAAATACTCGGAGTTAGTTTTTGTCTTTTTCACTTATTAGACTCCGATCCGTAACAAAGAACTGCTTGGACTGCAGATTTGTACAGCATAATTTTGCAAGGTCGGTTCAACAGCTTTCATTTTAAAAGTTTTGTAAGTGAGTAGAATGCTCTATATACTGCCTGTATTATCTCGTCGATTGTGATGCGCATTACATTGTCGTGGCTTAGTTTAAACCCCAAATACATGAAAGTTTTCAACGCTTCAAATTCATATGTCGCTATTTTGATTGTGGCGGGTACCATCTCATTTTTCTGAACATCAACATATATTTTGTTTTTTTTTCGTTAATTCTCCATCCAATTTTACCGGTTTTACCACCAAAAGTATTTGATGTATGCCGCGATGTCTGAATTTGGTATCCCCACAAAACTAATACGGCTTTGCAAGATGACGTTGCTCAACACCAGCAGCACTGTCAGAATTGGGAAGGACGTCTCCGAGCCGTTTGATACCAAACGTGGTTTCAGACAGGGTGAAACTCTTTAACCTTATGTTGGAGAGGATCGTACGAGTCGCAAAACTTAATCGCTCAGGCATAATATTTTTTAAGATCGTACAATTGTTGACGTACGCCGATGATATTGACACCATCGGCCTTAACAACCGCGCTGTTAATTCTGCCTTCTCCAAACTGGATAAAGAGGCAAGCGAATGGGTCTGGTGGTGAACGAGGACAAAACGAAGTACCCCCTGTCATCAAACAAACAGTCGGCGCACTCGCGTATCGGCACCCACGTCACTGTTGACAGTTATGATTTCGAGGTTAAAAAAGACTTCGTTTATTTAGGAACCAGCATTAACACCGATAACAATGACAGCCTGGAAATCCAACGTAGAATCTCTTTTGCCAACAAGTGCTACTTGGACTAAGTAGGCAACTGAGCAGTAAAGTCCTCTCTCGACGAACAAAACTAACACTCTACAAGACTCTCATCATGCCCGTCTTAACGTATGGCGCAGAAATGTGGACGATGACAACATCCGATGAAGCGACGCTTGAAGTGTTTGAGAGAAAGATTCTGCGTAAGATTTTTGGACCTTTGCACTTTGGCAACGGCGAATATCGCAGGCGATGGAACGATGAGCTGTATGAGCTTTACGACGACATAGACATAGCCCAGTGAATAAAAATCCAGCGGCTACGTTGTCTGGGTCATGTCGTCCGAATGGATACAAACGCTCCGGCTTTGAAAGTATTCGATGCGGTACCAGCTAGTGGTAGCAGAGGAAGAGGTAGGCCTCCTCTGCATTAGAAACATCAGGTGGAGAAGGACTTGGCTGCACTTGGTGTGTCCAATTGGCGCGGGTTAGCACGAGAAAGAAACGACTGGCGCGCTTTGTTAAACTCGGCCAAAATCGCGTAAGCGGTTATCGTGCCAATTAAGAAGAAGAAGTATTTGATAGTGCACTAACGTTTTTGCTGATTATCGCAAAATCATCCGCGTACGCGTATACATATTTGGGCTGTTCCTTGTTGCATCAGTTACTTCGTCTATTGCGAAGCGCACTAAAAAATTAAAAATAAAATATGATATAATAAAAGATAAAGCAGCGAGTCCAGATACTAGTATTCAATATAAGAAATAATTTAGATTGTCATTGATTAAAATAATACTGTTGACTGAAATAATACTGTAGTAAAATGATAAATTAATTTATTTTTTTAGACAAGAAAATTTAATACTCGTTTACAGGCGTCAATGTCTCGCGATAGAAGATTATTTATAAGTACAGGGTAACCAATATTCGACGGACCCATCTGGCAACCCTATTCCTTTTGACAGAGACGTCAGATCTCTTAATGACATACCGCGTTGGAAGCGTCAGTCCAAGCAGATTTTTTACCATGGAACAGTATACGCCACGCGAGCGCTCCCAAATTGTTGAAATTTACATTCAACAAAAGAAGTCAATTGTGAAAACTCAACGTGCGTATAAAAAATTAAATAATGTGAAAAGTGCGCCTTCTAAGAACACCATTAAACGTTTGTACGAAAGAAGAGGCCAAATCAAAACCGACCAAGGCGATCGGATGAGAATATTACTCCTGTACGGGCCAGTGTTTTGAGACGTCGCCAAGGACATTCCAAAATCGCCGTTCCCAGCAGTTGGACATTGCTCGGACCACTTTACAACGAATTATCCGCAATCATTTGCATGTATTCCCGTATAAGATTCAATTGACGCAAAGATTCTTGCCTGCGTACAAGCCTCGTCGATTGGAATGGGCTCAAAAAACACATGGGTCCGTCGAATATGGGCAACCCTGTAGATTTTTTCTTTTACAGCAATTTACGTATTCAAAATGCATACAATATAGCATATATACATAACAGACATAACAGACATAACAAATATCATGAATATCTATACTATTACATAATATTAAAATCATGTATCGGTTGAGCTTGAAGTCCAACATTCTCGCCATCCTCAAAGAGTTCAAGGCGTCTTGAAGTTGTTGGGCTTTCTATCATTGATATTTTTTCCAGCCATTGGTCGGCCATTCTATGTACATGCTTATACCATTCCTTCCGCCTCTTTCTGCTCCACCTGATAACATTTTGTACGAGTACGTCGCATATTTGTCTTAGCTCTTTATTGCGCATCAAGCCCGGCGATTGTGCATTTCGGTTCTTAAAGCTGCCTGCTTAATTGTTTTCATATCCGCTCTTGCCTCAATAGCATATGTCAGTATAGGCCTAATGCATGTTTTGTATATTCTGACTTTGCGTTTGGTGCTGAGGGGTTTATTGCGCCATCTAGTGTCCCTAAGACATCTTCCCACTCGCGCTGCTTTATTTGTTTGCCCGATGTCTTCAGAACTAAGGTCTTTAGAAGAAATTAAACTCCACAACCTGCCTCAATTGATGCACCATACAATGGCATACGGATACTTTCATAATAAAAGTTTCTGCGGCTTTTTCGAAATCGTAGAAGAGCGTCATACGCATTGCAAATTATTTTTATTTCCGTTTTTAATTTATATCCCTTGCTGCATTTTTGATCTTTGCTATTTTCTCATTCATAGCTAAATTAAAGAGTATAAAGCTTAAGCTGTCTTATCTTATCCCAGAGGTTTCTGATAGATACATCATTCAACCCTTATGCTTGTTGTGTTATCGGTGTTAAAATTTTTGATAGGTGTTATGATTCGGTTGTCTATTTTCCGTTTTTGCAGAATTCCAATCAAGTCTTTCAAGAAAACCTTGTCAAAAGCTTTAGTGAGATCAACGAAACAGAGATAAGCACACTAGTCGTACTCTATCGACTTTATTTAAACATCCATTTTGAAACCACTATACACAGTCTTACAAAAGTTTACATACGACCATAAAAGTTTATTTTTACCATAAATATCAGAATATTTTTCATATTTTACTGATTTTTATAACTTTAAACGAAAAACAAAATCATTATTAATACTCTACAATACATATTTTGTTGTAATTTTTACAATAACAACAAGAACTTTAAAATGCTTAAATATCCATATTTACATAAGTATACGTATGATGTAAAAAACAAAATGTGCCGTTATTAGTACCTCTGCAAATTTTCTTGAAATTTGTTTTAAATCATCCGTATAGTATTGCAGGCGATGGTCGGGCAAAAGTTTGGCGAAAAGCGAATGCAGCGTTACTGCCCCATATAAACCCAACAGTCAGACATGGAGGCAGTTCTGTCATGGTATGGGGATGCATGGCCGCAAATAGCGTTGGTAAATTAAGGATTATCGATAGTTTAATGGATAAGAAGACTATGTATATTGAAAATTTAAAGGATAGTTACCTCCCTAGTGTGGAAATGTTATATTTGGAAGAAAATTCCATATTTCTCCTAGACAACGACCCCAAACATTCTTCCAAAGTGGTAAAGAAATGGCTTCTATATAACGTCAGACGAAAGCTGAAACATCCTCCACAATCTCCTGATCTAAATTTTATTGAACATTTGTGGGATATTTTGAAGCGGAATTGAAAAAAACGGCAAATAACATCAATTCCAGGTCTGAAGGTGGCGTTAATGGAGGAGTGGAGTAAAATTACTCCAGAAATTACAAAAAAATTGGCATTATCATCTCGCCTGGCAGATGTAATAAAAGAGAAAGGAGGCCATACCAAATATTAATTTACTTTTTTTTTTGTATAATTTACTATGCGTATGTAAACTTATGTAATTAAATTTATAAAATCTAATTATTTTTAAGCTTCTTTTTCAATATTTAATATTTTGAAATAAAATAAAACAAAAAACATAATTTTACTTGCATTTTTTTCATAAAATTGCAAATTTTTGTAAGACTGTGTATCTATCAAATAAAGGCAACAATTAATTATAATTTGCATCAAATTCATTTATGTACTTTATATGTAGCCTCGCATCACAAGTCAGTAAGATTAGAGGAACGCATGTATAATATTGTTACACTAGCTCAGTTTAAGCTTTAAAATGTCAAACGATTTAATTATTATACTTTTGAGAAAAAATAATTGCAGAAAAAGTTGTTCAGTAAGTTTGTACCGAAAGTTCGATTAAACCTTGTTTTCTTAGTTCTACAGAGGTTTATTTGAAGTGAATGAAAACGTGGGACCGGAAGACAGTACTAAAATGGTGTGAATTGTCTACAATCACGAAAAAATGCAGAGTATAGATTATTAGTTTATCTTTGACAGTTTTCTGAAATAAAAAGTATTCCAACAGCAAAAATGTTTAACAACGCTTAAAATTGGAAAATTGGACTACATTAGACTATACTTTTATATAAAAATACTGAACATTAAAAGACAAAACAAACAAAAAATATTGCCAAAACCTTTGTACCCTTATAAAGATGTATATAGTTTGTAATTAAATTTTGTATTGTTTTTACGCGAAAAGAGCAAATTCTAGTGTTAACGTTTTATTTGTATATTTTTTCGCTTCTTTTTTTCGCTCACTTCTTTAAGATAACTGTACTTTTATGGCTAAATTTGGGCTGTTAAAGTCAAAACTTACTCTTACCTACACATACAAATGCATGTGCATAATTTTTTTACGAACCTACATATGTCGACCCATACTTCAAAATAATAAAAGCAAATATTTCGCTGAATCACCAGTTGGTTGGTTAATCAGAGTTCGATATTTATGCCAATAAAGCGTCCATCCAATATTTCAGACACCCGCCCATTGGTTTTGGCATACGCGTAGTTTGAACCCAGCAGTGAAATTTCACACCATACAATATACTCACACCTGAACATCTGGCTGTAATCAAAATGCTTTAAATTATTATGCAATTCTTATAAACTTTTGACTCATAACAAAAACAAGCACTAAAGATGATTTATAGTGAGACCAAATTCGTCATCTTGTCAGCCCTGAGTCAGAGGCGTAAAACCTATATTTTTAGAAAAATAAAGAAAAAAATGGGGTTAGAGGGTGATTACATATTCACTCAAGAGAACGATCCAGGGTGTACTGCCTTAAGTACAAACTTTGGCTATAGTAAAGGGTGGGTGACCAGGTTTTATTTTGACACTAACAACTAGTTTGCGCTGAAAAAACTAGCAGCAACTCAATAATATACTTCCGTTATCCATTCGCAATGGATTGTTATACCCTGAAACATTTTTTTCATAGTATTGAAAACTGGTTTCCAAAGAAGAAAAAAATTACTATCCACATTTCAGTTATAGAGCCAAAATTACGGACTTTTTTATGCTAAATTTAGAGATATGGACTTAGACAGCCTTTGGTGTCAGTTGAGCTGTTGTAATTGTATTAAGGAAATAATAGCTAATATATATGTAACTTGTCGTCAACTAGAAATCTCTGCTTCGTTTACGCCTCAGAAGACATGACGGGAACTCGCTATGCAGATTATTTTGCCCCATTTTACTATTTAAGTTTATGTCTCAAAAGTAATATTATCCCCTTCAAAGTGCTTCTCATCAACCGCAACGCACTTATGCCAGTGTTTGATCCACCTCTCGAAACATTTCTGGAACTCTATTTTCGTTATAGCTTAAGCGCGGTCTTCGATTTTTTCATTACTGCTTTTCGGCTGTTACAACGCGTTCCTCATAGTAGTTTTTTGACTCAATCAAAAAGAAACAAAATACACGAATAATGATGGCTCTGTGCGACGGTGCGTTATCATGGTGCAAAAACCACGAATTGTGGCGAATTGATTTACTTAAACGTCTCATAATGCCCAAATAATAGTAAATATTAAGTGTCTGAGCTTCTGGAATAAATAGCGTTGTAATTCATAAAAACCGTGAGCATCACTCACTAGACTGATGTCTGGATTACGTGTTGTACTCATAAACCTACGTCTAGTCTCCAGTAATGGTGCGTTTGATGAATGTTGGATCGGACTCAGCCTTGGAAATCATGTCTTTGGCGATTTTCGATATCAACGCGGGCCCTTATTTGCATGAAATTCTGTTACTCTGGAACCAACAATGTCCTGAACAGATCCATAAGCAATGCTCCAAGTCCTCTTCCAGCTCTCTGATGGGTAATTTGCGGCTATTGATCAACTTTTCTTTCACTTTATTAATGTTTCCATGAGTTTTCGATGTCGACGGCCCGCCACTACAATCGTCATCCTCGATGCACTCGCGATCTCGCTGAAGCGTCTGCATCTAAATTTTAACGCTAAATTTAATACAAACTCATTGTTGCAAATTCAAATCAGTTTTTAAAACTGTAAAAATCGAAAACACGTGCAGAGGAAGATTTATTCCAGACGGCGTAACTATTCCAAATGTCAATCAATGGCTATAGAAATATTCATCACAGATGTGGCGAACCTAACAAAAAAAAAGCAGAACTCAAATCAGTTTACTTAGATCGTCTCATGCCGAATTTTCAGTTTTTCAATAAATTTTATATTAATGTTGTATATTCAGTTTTTCATTTTCCATTCAATTTAATATTTTAAAAGGCTTCAAAGGGATAAATTGTCAAAAATTGGTTATAAATACTTATACCCTCTTTATCATAAAAAAATGGATATCAAACATAAACAAAGCAAAATAATGTTTTTTGAGAGGTGCATCTTCAAATATTCTTGAAATTTCCAAGTCGGTTCTTCGTGGAAGAACGTTGGTTCGAGTCTCCGTGAAACACCAAAATGAAAAGTTTGTTCTAAATGCGGTCGCCTCTTGGCAAGCAATGGCAACCTCCGAGTGTATTTCTGCCATGAAAAAGCTCCTCATAAAAAATATCTGCCGTTCGGAGTCGTCTTGAAACTGTAGGCCCTCCATTTGTAGAACAACATCAAGACGCACACCACAAGTAGGAGGAGGAGCTCGGCGAAACACCCAAAACAGGGTGTATGCTCCAATTATATATACAGGGTCGGCATTCAAAGTTTAACCAATTAAAAAAGTCAGAAATTTAGTTTGGGAAATTACTTTTATTCAATTCAAAGTCCTTGACTATGGCTTTGAGACCGTCCAAAAACGAATTGCAAGATGCCCAAATGGTATTGCAGGTATTTTGGTCCACTCGCGGACAATGGCATTTTTCAGTGCCGCAAGACTGGTGAATCTTTTAGTTCGGACCTTGCTCCCCAAAATGGCCATTATGTGGTCGTTATGAGATTCAGAATGTTTTGTTTTAGCCATTCTTAGTTCACTCGAGCCTTTTGAGACGGTACCGAGTCCTTTTGAAACGTCCATGGTCTGCCACCGATATGTTTGTCTCCCCACGGCTTCAAAGCAACCTCCAGAATATTTTACCGATAATATTTCGCATATACCTTGACGCCAGGTTCGATGGAAACGATTGGAGAGCACCCATCTGCGGTTACAGCGGCCCAAACCATTACCTGTGGCGTTAATGAATTCGAAAAAAATTTCTCTTTAGAAAACACAATGTTCGGAAATTGACCGCTTTCGGCCAAGCGAAGCAACTCCTTCGCTTTCTCAAGTCTGACTTATTGCTGCTTTGGTGTGAGATCATGCGGTTTTTTTATCTTGAAAAGCTTGACTTTGAGATCATTTTTCAGTATGCGCCGAGATATTTTCAGTTCTTTCGCCATTTTATTGTCACTGCGATGTGAATTTCGCTCAAGTCGCTTCTTCACTTTTTGAACCATTTCACGTGACTTTGCAGTCTTTTGATGACCACCTCCATGACGTCACGCGATGCAACCAGTATCATTGTAACGAGTAATGGTGCGATAAACAAAACTGATTGTGATTTTCCAGCCAAATATAATGCAATCACACTATTATTTTTGAAATCCAATACTGATATTCTTTTTTCGCGTTTACTATTGGCAAAATGCTTCAACAAACTTGTAAACAATACTCTGGACTATCATTTAGCCAACTAACAGACAGCTGATGTACTACCATTAGCTGCGCGAGCGGTGTGATGTTGGTTACAATTCGAGTGCTGGACCCTGTATATATAGTGGAATCTCTACGAAAACCTTGAAACTCTTTCAAACTTTAAAGTCCTCTAAAAAAATAAATTTATGAGAAAATTAAAAACTGCTGCATATTACTTAATAAAATCCTGTTTTTCCTGGAAAGGTAAGAAAAAGTTGATTTCTGTCTCACGGTCTTATAGTTGTTTGTTGATACACATATAAAAGACTCAATCGGCTTAGTTATATGTATACGTTACAGTGAATGTCAACATTCCCAATAGTCGCTTGGTGTATGTCCGAATTTTTTGCTTAATACCCTTATTTCTGACTTACACCGGTAAATGTTGACATTCACCATGCACTAATGGTGAATTTTGAACATGTTGGAGATTTATATTTTCTTCTCCGTAGTACAGTCGCTATTAAACGCCACAAGGATAACGGAACTTTTTCGCATCTCTTTCTGAAAGGAATGATCAAGAATTTAAAATACATGGCACATTCTACGAAGGGTGCCTTTTATATGTCGTGATTTGGCAACCCTGGTATTGCAATCTGGCAACTGACAGCTGTATCGCAAGGTTTGACATTTTTTGGCTTTTACGTACTCAGAACGTTTTGAAATACCAGCGCTATTTGTGTTGTTTACAGTAACTTAAAAGATTAATCTCGGTTCAAAAATGGAATTAAATCGTGAACATTTTCGTGCGATTATTTTTTACAACTTTCGACGTGGATTAACTCAGCAACATTGCATGGATGAACTTAATTCATTTTTTGACGATGAAGCTCCATCAAGGACCAGTGTTTATCGATGGTATGGTGAATTCAATCGTGGTCGTAGTTCACTCCAAGACGAATTTCGTGAAGGTCCAAAATCCAAAATCAGTTGTTGTTCCGAAAACCATTGATGCTGTGCGCGAACTGATATTGCAAGATCGTCATGTGACCTATCGTGAGATTGAGACAATCTTAGGCATTAGTGGGACTAGCATACATTCAATATTTCATAAACATTTGACTGTCAAAAAAATTTGTTCGCGTTGGATCCCACACAATTTGTCAATCGCTCAAAAAAAGGCTTGTGTCGATTGGTCGAAGGAAATGCTCAAAAATACGATCGCGGGTCTTCGAAACACGTCTATGACATCGTGGCAGGTGATGAATCATGGATTTATGCGTATGAACCCGAAAGTAAACAGCAGTCGACTGTATGGTTGTTTCAAGATGAGCCAAATCCAACAAAAGTTGTTCGGGCACGAAGCATTTCCAAGCAAATGGTCGCCTGTTTTTTCGGAAAAACTGGACATGTCGCAACCGTACCACTAGAACAACGCAGAACAGTAAATTCTGAGTGGTACACAACCATTTGTTTGCCAGTTGTCTTCCAAGAAATTAGGAAAATCAATCGCCAAAGACGGATCACTCTTCACCAGCACAATGCGAGCTCTCACACATCGGCTCAAACAACTGCATTTTTGAGCACCCAAAACATCGAATTAATGGGTCATCCGCCGTATAGTCCTGACTTGGCACCGAATGACTTCTTTTTATTCCCGTACGTAAAAAACAAACTGAGAGGTCAACGTTTTTCGACACCTGAAGAAGCAGTTGCGGCATTCAGAATGCATGTTTTGGAGGTACCTCATTCAGAGTGGCAAAAGTGCTTCGACAATTGGGTCAAGTGCATGCAAAAGTGTATAGATCTTCATGGAGAATATTTTGAAAAACAATAAAGTGATTTTCAATGATTAAAATTTGTTTTTGTTCTCTAATCCCGACGTATAAAAGGCACCCCTCGTACATGAGAAAAGGAAATAATGGTATTATACAATAATAAAAAAAATACTTACTTATGTGATTCAAATCTTATTTATTGCAACAACTTAAACTATTATGACACACTTTGAATAGCACAAGAGTCCCTTGCGTTTACAACTGCATTTATTTGTAGAACACTTCCTTTTGCAATGAAAGCGTCTATAGCCTTGTCCCCCGCTTTTCGAATTAGCTGCAGCTGCTTCTCTCAGCGACATTTCTTGAAAAGAAATCTCATCTATGGAAAGTAACTTTTCTTTACAAATTAAGAACTGATTACAGAATTGGATGTGAAGACGTTGTAGGTTGTAGGTCCTCTTCAATATTTTTCTTTGGAATATGGTTTTCGGTATGGCTTCATAAGGACTTTGGCGCGTTCCTTCTTGGTATGTAGTGTCCTTATCAAATTGAACAAAGGATAAATTATCATTTATTTGTATCGTTATCGTTCATCCATACAGTTAGCATATTCTGTATATCCTGATTGGCCCTTTCGACTGAGCCTTCTGTTTGACTGTGACAAGGCTTTCCATGAACTATTTTAACATCTTTCCACTTAACGCATATTTCGGATATCACTTGATTACTAAATTCTCTGCCATTATCTGATTGCAATATTGCTGGTGCACCAATCTTTGTTTGACTGCAGATCTATCAGATCAACTTGACATCTTGAGTTTAATTCAGAACTAACAATTGGATTCACAACAATGCCTTTCTTAGGTGCACTGTGTTTCATTTGATACTGTTTGCATAAATTTAAATACAAAATTACAACTTCATTTGTAATATTTTTGTATTTAACTTGCAACTCATTAAGCATACGTTTTCTTCCTCCATGGCCTATTCTGGTGTGAGTTTTATAGTATACTGCACAATTCTTCATTGGTAACATAATACTGTATGTTCGTTTCCCCTGGTTTTAATGGTACAATTAACTTCTCTTCATCATTAATCTTTAAAACATGAAAACGTTTTAATCTTCTGTAATCCAAAGGTGTCTTGCATTTAATTTCAGCAGAAACCCCTTCAGAAACTATTTTAGAATACTTTTCTTGAGAAAAATAAAAATAATTGTCTTCTCGTTTACCCGCAACTAATGCATTTCACTTTTCAAGAAAAAGATCACGATTTACTGCAGTATCCATTTAGTATAAATTAGGGACTGACACAGCTGATTGCCTCCGAGCAGAACAAATGATTTGGCGGGCGAAAGCCAGTCACTTGTTTTTTTTACTTTTTTGTTTTGGATACCAGAGCACATCTCTGATTGTCGGCACACACCGGGACCCTCTCCGGTCTGTACAACAATGTGATGAAATATTCGATCTTTCATCGACGTATTTGGTATCTGTTGACATTCACCGGTGAAAGTCGACATTCTCCAATTTCGGACATTCACGGTAACATAGGTATATACAAAACCAAGAAAAGTAGTTATACCAAAAATGGGCTCTTATCAACATTAGCCAGAACTTCCTGAGTCATCAAGTTAAAAATTTAAAAAATAATAAATAAATGAGTAAATAAACAACTCTCTAAAATATTTGCTTTATTTGTTTCTCTCTTTGCACTGTACAATTTTATCAAGTTTTAAGTCGTTGATAGTCTTTTCATGTGCTCACACGCCTTCATTAACTCAATCCTCTGCAGTGTCAGGTGTTGCGTATAATTTACAACCACAAAAACGTGCCAAACCAGTTTTATAAGTTATTATAAGTCAGTTTACAAACATCTTATGTCCAGTAGAGTTTTCAGTACTGCTGCCGTCTCAGTTGCTGCTATCTAAGCCGTTCATTCTTGCAAATCTTTGCATGGGAAATCTTCAAGAAAAGATATTTCCAAGTATTTTTCGAAAGTCATATGAAGAGCAAATTTGTATTGTAGAATAAGTTTTTAAGTTGCCGTAATAAAAACGAACAAACGCAATCTCCCTCTATCACTTTTACATGTGCACATTTACTGCATATAAATACAGTATAAACTCGATACTTGTGACAAAATTTTGTTTCATTGCGTACTCAGTACTTGCGACATTAGGAGATTTTTAGCTTGATACTTGCGTCATTTTTTGTTTTGTCCTTCTTTTTTGCTCTTTTAACATTGTATTTTTGAGAATAAAGCTCGGGGAAGTGCGGTCGATGTATGTATTTCTACTAATTATAATACATTTTTTCAATTAATCAGCTGAATGAATTTAGAGGATGTACCATGTAATTAATTTTCTTACGAAATGACAGGTTTTCATTAACTTTTACATGATGGGCTCTCATAATGACAAAAAGAAAATTTACGCTGCTTAAAATAAAAGAAAAAGCTGACATTCTGAACAAATTATATGCGGAAATTTCCATTAATGTATTAGGAAAAAGCTTTCACGTGCATAGAGCAACAATACCTCGTATTAAAAAAAGGGCATCCCATAAAGAAGTTTGTTAAGTGATCTGAATCCGGTCCAGGTTAAAGAAAAACTCTTAAAATGCCTGAGTTTCGAAATTTGTTGCAAACTTTAAAAATAATCATGGAATACGACGGCTAAAAATTTGCAGAGAAATATTATCAAATAAAAGTGACTCCATCAACCCATTTTTTTGGACAAATTTAACAAAACAATTATGGATTTAAGTTTGACAAAGAAGCAGATATACAATGCCGATGAGTCAGTCTTATTTTGGATGCTCTTATGCGAGGCGCGCTCATAATAAACAGCGCATTGGTTTCACAGAACATTTGTTCCAGAGGTATGTTAATTTTTTGTCAAAGCAAAGAATCATGTTTTAATCAAACGTTGCTCAAATAAACAGGCAAAAGAGTTCTTCCGGAAAATGCTCGATACCATCCAAAAGAAGACGACTAACTATAGGTAATGTGCTTTGCTCCAAAATGAACGGCTCTAATACAGCCCATGGCTCAAAACATTATGAGGCTTACTAGGTTAGGTTAGGTTGAAGCGGTTGTCCATTGTGGGGCACGCTCAGGCTCATAGCCCATTGTGACGCCGCACGGGGAACTTGTCCTTAACTCTCCTAAAGCCGGTGTGCAGTTTTCAAAAATGTTATAAGATCCTTGATTCCAACAGAGCTGAGATCTTCCAATTCATTAAAGGGTTGCCTGCCTATAATGGTAAATCTGCGTCTGAATAGAGCAGAACAATGGCACAGAAGGTGCAAGATTGTCTCTTCCTTTTCCTCGTCTAGACAACTTCTGCAGAAGTAATGCCTTTGCACACCCATTCTCTAGGCGTGCCTACCGATTAAGCAATGCCCCCCTTTATAACTGAAATCAGTGTGCTAAGACTGTGTTTATCTCATCTTAGTAGAAGTTCCGTGCGTTTAGCATTGAGAATCGACCATAGTTGTCGGGCGATTACGCCATCTTTCATTCGCTGCTCTTACAATTTCCTCAAAGATAAGTAGTTTACATGTTTGTAAGGGTATACGACAACCAATCGAGTTTCTACTGTACATAAATAGAAATGTACTATATGTATGCGCGTAGGTAGTTCT
Organism: Anastrepha fraterculus; assembly: GCA_037575425.1. Taxonomy (NCBI): domain Eukaryota; kingdom Metazoa; phylum Arthropoda; class Insecta; order Diptera; family Tephritidae; genus Anastrepha; species Anastrepha fraterculus. The sequence goes on from JAYXIM010032443.1 coordinate 118,339, forward strand.
CCTTTAGAATTTCTGTTTGAAATATGTGCAGCTTTTGCGTGCACAAGCGCCTAAAATAGGTCTCGTAATATTCAAAAACTTCACATGCACGTTCTAGGTTTTTGTTGTTGCTGTTGTTGTTGTGTTTATATAAATTTAACATTAATGAATTTGCGTATCACGCACCTGATATTCCAGTAAGCACGCAAAGTTTAGGTTCTCAGAAAAAATGTCGAAAAACAAACTTTTTACCCAATTACATAATAAAAGAAATTACATAATAAAGGAATGCAAATTTTGTTTAACTGAAAATTTAAGAGATCTACAAGTACGTTATATGAGGCAGTTTACATTGCATAGGGTGAGTCATTACATGGCTACAAAAATACCATTAACTGCCGTGAGCCTGAGTGTAATTTTCTCCAGCATGACAAAATTGTATACAAAAATTTGTTAACATACATATAATATATAAAAGTAGAGCAAGTTAGTTTAAAACAAAAAAAACCAAAAGCTCGAAGCGAAAGAGGAAACCTTTAAACCTCGTCTCTGATACCTTCACCATAGTGAAATAATCAAGTTTTACTTAATGTGACGGGTAGTACAGATCAAGGAAATTTAATTGGCTTTCTGGTACCATGACCCAGGCAACATTTTTCCGCAGATTTTTTCATCTGAACCCTAATGTGACCTTAGAATAGCTCGTGCAAATGGCAAATTAAAATAAACGATTGAGATTATTCATGTATTTTTTTCATCTACTCTAAAGCACGTTTTCGATTCCTCGACTGCGCACATATAGATTTGTCTCTCCACCTGCTTTCCACAACAAAGTTCATCGCTTCTTGAAGGACCGTGCTCGGTCCTAGAACCATCCGCTAAAGTGCGAAAACAGTGTTTGCCGAGCTAATTTTCTGAGTTTGAGCCTCTGGCAGCCCCACACTGTATCTTTTGTCAAGCACGACTCTGGATGGCATGGAGTCAAAGGGCATGGTGAGAATGGTTGGATCGAAGTCCATTCCTACTCTGTTGTCCAATGCCGGACAGGGGTCGCACCAATAACAATTGTGTTTCAGATGGCCTTCAAGGCCTCTCCTTGGATGAAAACATCAAGTGGTATTGGACTAATTAGAGCATCTAATGCCGGGCCCGAAGTAGTCGGAAAAGCTCCGCCGCAATAGGTGGCCACAGTACGTTGTAGTCTCGATAAGGTCCCCATGACTCCCACGAGAGGGAGTCTACTCATCCAGACCACTGATGCATGGGTGATAGACCTGTCTTATCATAGTCGTGTAGATCCATAGGACCTTGCTAAGAGAAAGACCCTACGTTTTTCCAAAACACCCTTGCACCGCCAGAAGTCTGTCAGTGCTTTGAATGTCTTTATTTCAACGTGTGATTTCCAGAGGAGTTTACCATCGAGAATTACTCCACGATATTTCATTTCCTCGGATAGCTGGATTATGACTCCTTTAACTTAAGCAGAACGAGTCCATCAAGCTTCCTCCTTCTAGTGAAGAGGACAATACAGAAGGGGCTAATACAAAACAGGCAATGTCGTCCGCATATGCTTCTGCGTAGACTCCATGAGTGTTACTTGAACAGAAATTCCTCAGTCAATCTGGATTCGTTCACATTAATGTTTTCAACTCAAGGCAATCACAAAAGCTGATGTAGACAAGCTATCTTCGTATGTTTTAAATTCTGTTCTACAATCGTCTATCCACATTTATTAATGTTCAACAAATCCTTTGCCCAGAGAGAGTTCATAGATGCCTGGAAAGTACAATAACAACTATATATTAATCTAGTACTCAAAAATGGTAATAAGAATATTGTCATTTAAAGACCAATCTCCACAATATTCACGGTTTCAGAATAATTTGAACGCATTGTGAAAGATAAAATTTATTTTGCAGTTAATCGATTAATCTCTGTAGTCTCTGTTCTCTCTGTATCTCCATCAATAAATCGCTAAACACACTTATTAACTTATATATTGTTGAAATACTTTAGCTGCCAGTCAATATAAGAATATTAATAAGCCGACAGAAACAGCAGTTAGCTCTTTAATATTAGTTATAAGTTTAATTATGGATAATAAATAAACACGGAGTCTAGTAGACTGTTTTGAGGAATGTAGAAAAGTTGCCTTTACACTTTAATATCAAATGCAAATAAAAGAAAAAAATATAAAAATTATTGTACGAATATTTGAGAACAATTTAGAATTCAATTACTATTTATTAAATAATGCCAACAGTTTTAGTTACTAGTGCCTCTTCGCTATGTTTTACATATAATTATTTGTATTTGTCGAGGCGGCCGCCGTAGCCGAATGGGCTCGTTCGTGACTACCTCGGAGAAACACCAAAATGAAGAAACCGTGTATTCTAATAGCGGGCGCCCCTGGGCAGGCAATGGCAAACCTTCGCGTGCATTTATGCCGTGCAAAAACTCCTCATAAAACATATCTACCGTTCGGAGTCGGCTCGAAACTGTAGGTCCCTCCATTTGGGGAACAACATCAAGCCGCACGCCACAAATAGGAGGAGGAGCTCGGCCAAACTCCCAGAAAGGGTGTACGCGTCAATTATACATATATTTGTATTTGTATTTCTATAAATAAATCAGATTATCGAATAAATGTGAATGTCCGCTATAATGTTGCCATATCTGATGCATAATAAATATATTGCAAGAGATATTCGAGTTTCAAGCCATATATCGGCATCGGTTAAGAAACTTTTTAAATTAAACAAAAAATAAAATTATACGTTCTTGCAGAAAATTTTTTTGCTTTACAACTGAATTTTCTCATCTCTGAAGTGTGTTGTCCTAAAAAGACATGCTTTATTTCTCCTTTAGGCATTAAGAAAAAGCAAGCAAAGCGAATAAAACCATTTTTTGCATATTTATTTCCATCTTCATTTTCAATCCAATTTAAATTACAAGCATTTTCTATTTTCTTTGCCTTCCAGGCCGAATCGCCATTGTTACCTGCCGCCGGTAACAAAGATAACAATAAACAGTCGGAAACGAATAATAATAACAGTAACAGTAGCAACAGCAATAATACCGTACCTAAGCACATATCAGCGAAAGCACACCAACACAATTACACCGCCGTCGACACCACCTCAAGTTCACCGATCCACCAAAGACACACCCATATCCCCAATCACATTTACAACGCCTACAATTCACTTACCATTACCCCCATCTCCAACGAGCAAAAGTCAGCAAATAAACATTATCACGAAACACTTGCACCCTCAGCGTCGCCAACGTCATCTGGACCGAGCATCTACGGCACACCGGCAAGTGAATGTCGACGTCGCAGTTCGATAGCATCTTTGCAGCTATTTGATGGCAATACGGTGACGATAACTACCACCACATCGACAACGCTTGATGGTAGCGGACAAACAGAGGAGAGTATAATAGATCTTGACGATAAAGGTCGCAGCACGGACAGCGATAGCTATAGTGAGACTAACAACAACAACTATTCTACACCCACCACAGCCACACTATACAGCAATTATCATTACTCACAAACGTCTACGCACACCCACCAATATAACTTATATCCAAAAGACTTCTTCTCAAGCATCGAAGGCGAGCGACCGCAACAAAGCTCAAAAATGAAGACCAAAGTCGATGCCGTTGGACGCATTACCGGGGAATGGGGTCACTGGCAATTGCGCGCCGTATTACTAATCTTTCTTTGTAAGATCCCATCATCATGGTTTATGGCCTGCATAATTTTCACAGCGCCCGCACCCCGACATGGTGAATTCTTTTGCAAGCCACCGAATACAGTGGGTGCTCGAAATGATACTCTCTGGATAAAGGTGTCGCATCCGCAGAAGGAGGAGGCTGATGATAAGGAATTTAGTATAGACTTTTGTAACGTATACCAGGATGCACAAGAGCATGCGCATCTTTACTATCGCTACGAACGGCCCGAACTGGAACCGCGAGTATGGGAGCAACCGACTTCGCGCAGTACGAACATCATCCCATGCCAGCAGTTCGAGCATAGGGCTGAATATCAATCGGTAGTTACGCAATACGATTTGGTGTGCTCGCGTGACATCCTGGTATCAGTAACGCAATTCTTCCACTTGTTTGGCGTCCTTACCGGTGGCATACTGGCGAATCACCTGCTCAAGTAGTAAGTAATCTGAGTAAATAAGTTTCCTTTACGTTTTTTGATATTTTACTTGACCTATTTCCAGGCGTCTAGATCTAGAGCGTATGTATAGGCTATGATGTAAATTCAATAAATCATTTCAGCAGGACATAAAAACAGATAAAGGCGATATACGTAGTGAAATAACTAATAGATGAAACCGGAAGTTCACTTGGGTGTTTGAATGTAACCCACACACCAATTTTGGTTGGCTCAAATGATGTTTAGATTTCGTGATCCCACGGGGATCTATCATCCTACCTCGCTTTAATCATTTCGTGGAGTAATCTGCCACTGCACTAATTTTTTACGCTCAAAGTCCTCTAAAAATATTGGCTAATACAATACATAATGAAGAGAAATCACAGAGTCGATACTTTAAAGTTTCTGGTTATTTTCCGTCATTGCAGCTTATGCAAAAATCCTTATGGGAGAACCTAAGTTGATCCGTATACTCTCAGATAGTTCCCCACTACTTAGTGTGAGTAGATCTTGCGACTATCTCAGGGATAATAGATCACCACTTTTGGCCACCAGCTATGGGGAAAAACAGAATTGTGAGAGTAACTTTGGTTGCTACAGTCTAGCCGGAAACTCGGCAGCAGAATTCTGCACACACACACAAGTATTCACACACTCGTCCAATCAGTCGTTGGTTAAAGGGCAACGAAGTAATATAAACATAGATTGTGTCGACCTCTGTTGTAATTAATTAATTAATTAATTTAATTGTAAGTAAACCACTCTCATGACCTCTCATATATCAGTCAACCAGCTGATTCTCTCAAATTTGCTGAGAGCCGGTTAACGGTATGATCTTGGTCACCCCTCTAAAAATATTTTCACCATGCGATTTTCGTATGTATTACAGTAATTGGCTATGGTGGATCCATGGTTCCATGTGTAGAAGTCCACGCAAGTGGGGAAAGTTACTGATCGCCATTCACTTGGGAGTGGCCAGGACGATTCTTCTGCATATGGTTCAAGCAGCTCATAACTTCCGGGACTAGCCCAAGTATTCTCTGGGTAGCTTCGGAACACCCGTTTTAGAGTGAGCTAACGTGAGAAGGTGAAGCATTCTTGCATAGCTGGTTGTACGCTGGGTTTGGGACCCGCCACTTAAAAATTCCCCCCAATGAAAAGATTAAATAAGCCACAGATAAGAATAACCTTTACTGATGACGACCCCTGCAAACGAAATAAGGAGTATGATTTGAGGGCATGCACCTGGAATGTCCGGTCCCTTAATGGGTCCGGTTCCTCTGTCCGGCTGGTTGATGTCCTCGTGAGAGTAAGGGCTGACATCACTGCCATTCAAGAAATACGATGGACGGAATAGAACCTTGCGACGTCTACTACAGCTGATACGTAAAGGAGCGCAAATTCGGTGTCGGATTTGTTGTGGGAGAGAGACTTCGTCGCCATGTACTGTCGTTCACTCCGGTGGACGAGCGTCTCGCAATAATTCGCATCAAAGGACGCTTTTTTAACATTTCGTTGATTTGCGTCCGCGCCCCGACGTAAGAGAAGGACGATGCGACCAAAGATTCTTTCTACGAGCGCTTGGATCGTTCCTATGAGCGCTGCCCCCGCCCCGACATAAAAATCGTGCTTGGCGACTTCAATGGGTGGGCTTGACATCACTTGGTGTGTCCAACTGGCGCCGATTAGCACGAGAAAGAAACGACTGGCGCGCTTTGTTAAACTCGGCCAAAATCGCGTAAGCGAGCGATTTGCTCAACTTCTCCCAGGCCATTGAGAGTGTTACGCAAGTACGCTCTCTTATAAGCTGGTCTGACTTTTAGTTTATTTATTTATTTACTTGTTTACGGTGGCCGCCGTGGCCGCCGTAGCCGAATGGGTTGGTGCGCGACTACCATTCGGAATTCACAGAGAGAACGTCGGTTCAAATCTCGGTGAAAGCAAAATTAAGAAAAACATTTTTCTAATAGCGGTCGCCCCTCGGCAGGCAATGGCAAACCTCCGAGTGTATTTCTGCCATGAAAAAGCTCCTCATAAAAATATCTGCCGTTCGGAGTCAGCTTGAAACTTTAGGTCCCTCCATTTGGGGAACAACATCAAGGCGCACACCACAAATACGAGGAGAAGCTTGGCCAAACACCCAAAAAGGGTGTACGCGCCAATTATATATATATATATATATATATATATATTACAGTGTCCTTGTTTCCTAACTAATTGCTG